>JAQFXV010000428.1:0-22910 GCA_034694065.1 Camisia spinifer
TTTATATTGAATCTATGATACAAATTTATTTTACAGTTTTTAATTGAAAATATTTTAAATTAAATATAAATAAGGTCAAAGGTCATTTGCATTTTTTGATAAATTTTTTTTGATGGTCCCATTATAAGCTTCAAATTTATATAAGAATTTGATCGATACCAGAGGTGTGTGTAAAAACCATCCCCTTCTAATTCTAAAAAGTTTTGGAGTCACAATGATTCACATTTGCGCATAAATATTGAAATACTGTAATAACAATAGAAAATCATTTATAACCACAAATAATATAACAGTCATAGAAATAAAAAAATTAAAATCGATATTATTTTAAAATTAAGTAAAATTTTAAATTTATTAGTTTTTTGCATCATATTTTGAAACTTTAAAATATTTAAAATCATTTAATGAACATTTATCGACAATAAAATGATATGTTGTGAACATTATGTATAATAAAAATGGAATGAATTATGTAAAAAATGGTTTTAACATATAATAACACAACTTAATTACTGTATAATATTTAATAAATGGTTATAACATAATGATATAGCGCTCTAAATGCGCAAAAACATCAAACATTAGCTAATAATAAAAAGGCACTGAATGAGAATCTTGAATTAATAGAACTAATTAATATGATTGCCTAATCACAGGTCAGTATTAGGACGGACTTAACTTTAGTAAAAACTAAGAACTCATTCGCATTGTTCCTCATTAATAGTTTGAAGCTCTTTATTATGTTTAACTCTTGGATACAACTGAAAAATAAGAATAGAAGAAATGCATTAGATATAGAAAGCAATAAATCAAAAAATAATACTGATAAGAGCTAATAACTCACTCCAAGCAGATTTCTGGGCACATATCCTTCAAGATCTTTGATCTTCGCCCACCACCACTCGCGCTCCTGTTCATCGCCTTTACGCATAACAATTATAACATTTCCTTCTTTAAAGCTGAGTTCATCGGCGTTTTGAGACTCATAATCATAGACCGCATAAACAGCACTTGCATTCAAAATTCCAAGTTTTTCTTGGATTCCTATATATTTGAAACGAATAATAGAATATCGACAGTTTTGAACCCTTGGGTAATAAAAAAGACTTAAGTTTTGGCCACAATCACGTACCGTAAAGATATTGTGAGCATCCGTCAAATCCTTCTTCATCCTCTTCACATTTCTCTGCGGCTGTTTCTTGATCTGATAGTGTAGTGGCAAAAATGCAGGCGCCGTTCTTTACTAAAAACTTTACCATTGCTAGATTATTGCATGAGGCGGCACAATGCAGGGGAGTCCTAATTATTCAACATTCATTACAATTTTCTCAGGCTAATTAACTCAATCATCAATTCCAAAGTTAATAATTATAAAATCATTAATATATTTTCTTAACTCATATTCAAATAATATTAGTATTAAAGCTTATAAAATAACTTTATAAACGATAAATAATTTTTCAACTTTTTCTCAAAACTTATTTCCGGGAATTTTTCAAATATGTAATAAATTATGTTTAATAGTCCCTAAATTAAGTCTTCAAAACTGTATTTCCGATTACCCATAATTGCAATAAATTCAGTCTGAAATAAAATATTATCATAACCTGACACCAGCCGTTCTGATTATTCAATAAATTTTGCGCAAATCATTCAATTTGATTGTGAAAACTTCAATAGTGAATAGGCCTGACATAAAAGCAAAGCTAACTGAAAACTTGAAGGATTTGAGCGATTTAAAAGCCACTCGCACTGCATTACACACATAAATTACATGAGAATGAATGAAGAAATTATTTGTGAGTTGTGCGGAAAGAGCTTGAAATGGTTGCAATTTGTCAGCTATTTATTAAGTATTGCTCTTCACAATTGCAAGTTATTTAAAGGCATTACTCATTGTTAATTTATTGCTTAAGACTCGACCGATTTGACCGTTTCACACATTTGAACTATTTGTGCACTCATTAAACTAATAAATTACTTAAAGTCTATTTTAGATCTGTTTTACCATTAGATAAATGAATAATTAATTTAACCAATTGATCAAAAAACCGAGAATTGGGATAATGAATAAACAAAATAAATGGTTTTTAGTCACATACCATCCATCACTATCTTGAGCATTGACATCACATCCATTCTCTACAAGATATTTAACTATATCGAAATGTCCGGCACAAATGGCATTATGCAGTGCAGTAATGCCTTCATCATTAGCAGCACTTGGATTTGGCACCTGAAATGTCATTCAATTTAAGGTATTAATTACTCTCGAAGTTCAATTTAGACTGTATTAAGTGCACTATTTTCTGGTTTATCTAGTATTTAGACTCATCCCAAATGCAATACATTTTCAAATAAACTTAATTCAAAAAGCTTGAGATAAACCG
The DNA here is from genome assembly GCA_034694065.1 of Camisia spinifer. Taxonomy (NCBI): domain Eukaryota; kingdom Metazoa; phylum Arthropoda; class Arachnida; order Sarcoptiformes; family Camisiidae; genus Camisia; species Camisia spinifer. The sequence continues at coordinate 2,391 of JAQFXV010000428.1, forward strand.
AAACGGATGAACGTATAAAACGTGAAAGAAATATTTTATTGAAATGCAATGAAAGGCTTATATCAAAGATATATTTTGAACTAAACTGTCTAAACAGAGATAACTAAGCCCTTGAAACTGAATCATAAAAATGAGTCTAAGACTGCATTAGCTTAGTTTAGACTTACTTCAGAAGCAGTTTTCTTAACGAGTTCGAGCTCTCCTTCAAGAGCAGCGTCCAAGAGAAGAGCGAGCGGATCAAAGCTGACTCTTCTGCTAACAGTGAGTGGACACGTATTGGAAACACTGCGATCACCTTTCGCTGTCAACTGTTGACTTTTTAAGTTTCCTTTAGTCCTCTTCGAGCCGACTATACTTTTAGACAGCATATAGTGTGGCGAAAGATTATCGGCAGTCACTTTATCATCGCTTTCATTCTCTTTGTTGTTCTCAATCAATGAATTAGAATTATATTCAATCTCCTGATCTCTTTGTTGGTGTTTTTCTTTGATTAGATTTATCTCACTATCATTATCTTTTTCGATACTTTTCTCCAATTTAGTTTGCAATGAATCGGATTGATTTGTTTGTTTATCCGAAACGGATAGACTTGAATCAACTTTATTAATGCCGACTGAATGCTGAACCTTTGAATCCAATTGTTGTGTTTGAGATTGTGATAGCACTGAAATGTTTTGGTTGGTGTCAACTGTTTTCTTAGAGGCAACTGATATTTGCATTGCTAACTCTTGCTCTATTTCATTGTTAGCCACTACAGGACGACGTTTCACTTTATGCCAATCATTTGTTAAACTATTATTACTATTACTATTACTATTACTACTATTACTACTATTACTATTACTATTACTATTACTATTACTATTACTATTACTATTACTATTTGAAACATTATTTAAGGCATTATTTTTAAAAGAACTGTAGCTATTATTATCATTATTGGTATCATTCTTAAGTAGGACTGAATTAGAATTAGTTAAACTGTTATTATCAGTATTGGTAGTGTTAGTACTGCTAATGCTGGCCATAGATTTGGTGTCAGAGTTGGGATTATTTTGTGAAGATAGAGATGAAGAGAGTGAAGATGTTGATGATGTAAAATCAGTGCCGGTAAGAGACTGTGCATTGAAATTGGAAACATCTGTAGTTGGATTTACATTTGCAATTGATAATTGATGTAATGATTCTGTGTTACGGTTGAAATGAGATGGCATTTTATCCTCATAGGAATGATGGATCAATTGCTGCTGTTGCTGATGTGGCAGCTGTTGAACCATTAATCCAGTCTTGCTGTTGATAACATTATATGCTCTTTGAATGGCCATTGATGTAAGTGGAAGCCTAATAAAAGAAGAAACAGTTATAAGTTGTGAGATTTACTTCAATACTAAATCATAAATCATTTATACATCAATTCTGCTGCAAAAAAGTTAAGACCACCCGAACGCCAATTTTTCAACTTAGATATAAAATCATAACTTCAACTATAAATCTATTTATCCCTTTTCATGTCACACAAAAACATTAATGGAACTCAATTTCTATAAAACATATACGAGGAAAGCAATATTGATGAAAAATTGATGTGAAACTAAACTCACTTTTATTTTATAACTCATATGTATTTCTTTTATGAAACTCACAAAACGATTAATTTAGACTTTAAAATAAATGATTGAATTTTCTCAACATAAAAACTTTTTCATATAAAATAAATCTAAAAAAGAATTATTCAACTTTACTCAAGAGTCAGATAAAAATTATTTATTTTTCAAAATAAGTCAAGTGCTTATAATGTTTTATATAATTTTTGATATTTTATTTTAATTGATTAGTTTAATTTATATCTCGATCAAACATTAGTGATGAGTTTTGCAGCCTTTACTACTTGAACATTCGTTAAACTCGTTTAAAGTTTATATAAGTTTATATGTAGTAAATATCAATTCTTATCAATTCACATAAAAAGGTTAATTAAAGTAAGAAAATAGGATATCAAAGGATACGTTCATTGATAAGTACACTATACAAAGTGTAATGAAAAAGCCTTAATACAGCTTTTTATCGATAAAGAGTAGGCAGAAAACTTTTATCGTATAGAAAACTGATCATAGAATTTGATGTCTATTGTGTTAACAATAATGAGGAAAATCCTTTCATTTTTTGAATCATAAGAGTATTGTATTTATGGGTAAAATGAGAGGATTAGTGTATAAATCATAGTGTATTACTTGCCTATAACTGACAGATGATGAAGTCGATGGTGTACTACAACTCGTCAATAAATTAGATGCTTTTCTATCAATGCTAGCATTACTTCTTGAGAATGCGTTATCAACCGAATCGCTATAAATTTGAGCACTATATGAATGATTCGGTGTTTGACGCGGAGGTGGTATGGGTTTCACTGGTATTGATGGCTTCGGTGGTAAAATAGGTTTAGGTTTAGTAATAACTGGCACTTTAGACTGATTACTAGTAAATTGTGACTGTGTTTGGCTTGAAGTTGTTGTTGTGTTATTGTTTGGCACACTATATGTTTGACTCACACTTTGGTTAGAATTTTGTTGATTATAATTAACATTAGTATTAGTATTATTACTGATTGGTTTCAATTGCTTCACATGAATGCCATTTTCGATATATGACATCCCAATCAATTTCTGATTTTGGTGCTGATAATGTTGCGCATTAGGAATGTTTATATTATTTTGCATTTTAAATGAAATCATTCCGTTGTGGTTCTGAATGGAAGCTCTATCTGAAGAACCACTACTTCCTGATGGGGACGGTCTCTCCTCTATGAATGAGCTCTTTGTATTCATTAATTTTGTATTACTATTATTAGTATTATTATTATTATTATTAGTAATCATAGACATATTGGTATTACTATTGTTATTATTAAGAATGTTGTTAGAAATGTTATTCACTACTATGTCATTCATATTATCATTTGGCAAATCATAATCATTTCTATCATTTTCTGATGTTGAGACACATAAGGGATTGCCGGCAGAGATCTTATATTGTTGTTGATGTTGTCGAACACCAAACTTTGTATTATATGGCAAAGTCTGATACTTAGGATCTTGTTTGCAACCCATGAAGTCTTTATTGGCATTAATGTGTTGATCAATCTTATTGAGGAAAAGGAAGTAAAATATAGAATTCGAGAAAATAACCTGATATATAGTGTTATAACAATATGGTTGAGCCGGCATTTGTTTTATCGACAAAAAGCATATAATTCATACCTCATTAATTCTGTTGAGTTGTTCCCTTTGGAGCGGTTCAACAGCTGCAATATTGGCACTTAAGGGTCGGATATGACTTATTTTGTGTCCATGACCAGGATGTCCAACAGAACTACGAAGTATTGCATTACTGGTCTGGAGACTATTTCCACCTAATCCTGTGTTATGCGTTCGGCTTAAGTTTGAATGCATTTGAGATGATAATTGTTGATTAAGTTGTCTTTTTCGCGCTAATCTGAGTTGCAGTTCACTAATACGCTTATCGACCTGAACCATCTCTGATTGTCGTTGAGTAACTAAACCCTTTTTATGTGTCAAATCTATCGATTGTTGTTCACTCAGTTTGCTTCGATACTAATTTAATAAAATTATTCTTTAGTTCAAAATTCATTTACTCTCATTTTATACAAAAACAGCTTTACATCTCATCTTCACTTTCAACAAATAAAACCAGTCATAATTAATTCAAACAAAATCAACTTTATTTCTTATTTAAATTATCAGTTACTGATGCAATTTATTTAATATAATATAATATCAATCCATTAAATATAGCTGAAAAATAGATTAATCTTAAGGCTTGATATGAATGAGAAAAAGAATTTTTCGCTTAGACTTTCTTATGAAAAGTACAGCTATTGCTTAATGAAGTAAAAACGCACTATTAATGCAAAACTACTTTTTTGAGCAGAATTTGGTGAAAACTTCAATTTGCAATCACTCATGTGGATAATGCAAATACTTTTTGTGCTGAAACCACTTCTCTATTTTTGTTACTTGCTTTTCATTTAATGTTTTCCCAAATATTTTCTAATATTAATTGCAAGAATAAAATTGTATTCACGCTCTATTTGGATATTCATGAAAATTATTTATTCCTATTATCAAATTTTGATCATTCATAACATCAAGATTTTATTAAAGTATTTCGTATACAGAACACGAATCTCTTTTTGAATGACATGTCATTGTGTTTCTGCATTACTTTTTTTGATTTAGAAATATTATTGAATTAATTTTTCATTTATATTATTTCAAATGGCAAATGAATTGAAAAATTATTTATCAGATAAAAAATAGAGAGTATCTGTTAAAGTAATAAACTGTTACTCCAATAATATAAAAGAAAAAATCAATTGAATTATCATTTTGAATGTTTTTCATATAAGAGTCAGAACCTGTCTATAGATAGCATAGCCTTATATTATAATATGAAAAAATTTGAAAATATGTTGACAAAAAATAGTTAAATTTTAATTCTATAGATGATTTAGACGGTTAGAATTGTATTTGAATTTAAAAAGATCAATTGAATAGGTTGAGGATGATTAAGTAGAAGTATAATTAGTTCTTAAAAAGTAATTTTCTTACCAATAGTTCTTGTCTCAACTTATCCAATTCGATGGCATGTTTTCCATTAGAAACTCCGTTAATATGATAGCTATTAGTTGTATTTCCTTTTCTTAGTTCTTCCAATTGTCTGGTAAGTGCATCAACTTTAGTGAGTGCCACAGAGAGTTCTTTCTCTTTTTCATTAAATAAGGTGCGTATAGATTCCAGTTCTGAGCCTACAATGCAAAAGAAGCACATTAAAATTGAGTGAGCAGATCGTTGAGTGAACCAAATTTTCTAAATTATTTCACATAATCAACTATGAACCACATTATAAACGAGAAGTCACTCGTTCATTAAGCTCAACAGGACATTAACTTGAAACATAATTTATCGTTTTCCACGTGTGCGATACTTTGCTCTTTAAGTCAATGCATTACTGAAATGAGTCCCAATTCTATCAACTTATAAGTTATAACTTAAGCTAAATTAAGTATTTTTAATTTACTGATAAATGGATCAGTTTCTCAGTTTATTACTTCAGTTCCAGTAATATTAATATTCTCGATAAACTCAATTTTATTATCAAATAAAACAATAATATTACTATTTTTATTAACTAAAAGTCTCTATTTTACTGTATATTCAACTATATTATTAATGTTCAAAATAATAGAATTGGAATAAACGAAAATATAGTGATATTCTGCGTTGTGAATACCAAAGAAAAAGTTTCATTTTGATTCAATACAACAGATGTTTCTTAACATATTTGCATTAATTTTAAAGGCTTAATATAAAAATATAAACATTAAAAGTTTTATTGTTCTAATAATTAGAACAATTATTGTAAAAACTCATAAGTAAATGAAGAAATTCTCTTTATTAATTATATTGACTTTGAATTTATTGTCTGACACATTTTGATACTAAATTTTCAGATGTATTTCTAGAAAGTTATTCTCAAAATAATGGTCACAAAATTAATAATTAAGTTTAACAGTTTGGATGCTTTATATCTATACTTTATATAATATGTAACTTCGAATAGTAAAACCGAGAATAAACATTATTTACAACTAGCCTCGGAGCCCGTGCTAAAGCATGGTCAAAATTCGGGCCTATCCATAAATTACGTCTTCAAAAACTTTCCCGGGTCATACTGGTTTTAATGATACAGGTCTTATGTCTGTATCATGTCCAGGAGCTGAGTCTATAACCGGTCAAACAGACTTTTGAATAATATAATATAGATATTTGTATACAAATGACATTATTCATTACAATTATAACCTCAACTCAATTTTTGGAATAAAAGCCCCGAAGTCTTTTATATCAAGTCAAGTTTCATAACAACCCCTTTAAAGCTGATTTATACAGAATATTATATAAAGTTGAAGCAGAACTGTTTCATTGTTTTTTGCATTAAAGTGTAATTTATAGCTAACATAAACAAAGCCTAATATAATATTTACATTTCATATAATGATTTATGAAAGTATGTTCTTTAATATAATTCACTTATTATTTTGAATTCAAATAATATTATGCTAAACAAAGTAAATGTTAAGCTCAATATTACGTAAAATATTCATTCATTGAATTTGTTGGAAATGTTGCAAATTTTTAATATCTTTCATGAAAGAATAGTCATTTAGCGGTACTATAATTAATGATAGACTTCCCCTACTTTTTCATGAATTTCACCACTTATTACATATTATATATAGATAGCTCATCAAAATTTTGAATGAATCGGATAAAAGAGATAGAGAATAAAGACGGATTATTTACACCCGCACCCGCCGGTTTTGTGTATGCGGTTCTGGGAATTGATAAAGAGTAAAATATAAAGGTTTTAGAATGTTTGAATTCACGTGAAAGGTTGAGCAAACGTCATTAGTAGTGCATTGAATCATATTCATTTATTATGGTCCAAATATTCAATATAATATTGACTAAAAACGGCCCGAATATTGATTTAATATTTACTAAAAAAGGGTTCAAATATTGATTTATATTTATTTATTCCCCTATTTTTCCTCAATTTTCTAATAAACACTGAAAATAAGCAAAAAAAAGGTCATAAACTTTTAGACCCAAATATTGAAATATATTGATTAAAAAGTGGTGATATATTGATTTATAACTCTTGATATATTTAAAATACAGGATTTAGTGATATATTTACTAACCCTCCAAATGTTGATTTATAAAATGATCCTTACTATGTAATTGGTTTGCATACAAACTTTCAAAAAGATATTAGTTACCAAAGAGATATTGACTATATTTCAAATTCAATGCTCTAGTAATTAGATGAAGCACTGATATTAAATTTCCATTGAAAAATTTAGAAATTATAGAAAATAACCAACAATTCATTAGACTTTTTAGAGAGGATCTCTGTAGGTGGTGGGCGGGCGCCGGTGCGGGTTTCGGAATTTTTGAAAAGCACATCTTTAATAGAGAAGAAATATAACTACTCTGAGCAATAAGAGTGGAATGTTATCCTGTAAGCGGGCAATTAGTGTTGATTGTGCTAAATGTTTAGCCCTTGTCATACTCAAAATGACAATATCCAGAAGACTGAACAGCAGATACTTTGCTATGAAATTTGACTCAAAAGAGTGAGTATATGAGTATATTTCACACAAACTAATTGGGATTAAGACGTTATGTTGCATATAAGCTCAAAATATTATATAGAAGAACAATGAAAGCTCGTTAAGATGTTGAGCGATTCATTTTAATGTGAAAGAACATCATGAAAAGATTAATAAAACTGAGAACATATTCAAAAAATGTAAGTTTTGACTCAAGGATTCCTAATGAATAGTTTAAGGTATAGATAAAGAAGGACATAATGTCCTCGTGTTATTTCTTTTATATAAGATATCCTGAACTGAATTGAGCATTATTTACATATTATGAGTATGTATTGTGCGTAATAAAGAATTTAGTCATACAAAACAGCCTTGTATTCCAATATTATAGACCAGTGTTATTATTTAGTCCATAAAAATTATATATGACAGTAAAGCTAATGCTTTCTAATGCACGCAATGATTACATCAAAGTCTCTCACGTTGTCTTTTGGCTCCACTTAAATGTTTCGCTATTATGCCAAATATAAGTTAATGCTGAGCAACAAGAAAAGCTTATTTGAACACTCTATAAAAGTATCACAAGTTATTCTGATAGATCACTTCAGAGAATAAAAAGAAAATGTAAGTGAGACAGAATACTAAATAAACATCAAAAATATTAGAACAGATTTTTTTCCATTTCTATCAACAATGATTTGCTTCGAGCAAAAAACGCATGATTTTTCCCAAACAAAGCTGAGAATCCAATTTTTAAGTGTCTTAAAGAAGGTTTAAAACAATGACTAATAATTGGTTGTGAGACTCATTTTTAATAACATTATAACATTAACATTCTTTCACATAAAAGTAATTAACACTTTGCAAAGTCAAAGTCAAAGGCGAGTGAGAGTCAAAAGCTGAAACTATAATATTATTATTATTTAAAAGTAGATCAGTTCACTTGATATATGAATAGTTTCATACTTTTGCTCCAAGGCTTCTAATTTGTGCATAAGTTAATTGCATTGGATTACATGTCATGAAAAATTTTGAAAGCTTTACAATTCGGTATATTATTAAAGTTTATGTCCTTGTCTTGTCCGCACATATCCGCCAATTATTTTCTTTAATAATTTATTGAATCATGCGATTCACATGCATAGAGTGTCAGTTTAACTGACATTATAAACAATTATGCGACTCAAGAGTAAAATTTGAATTTGGAATTGAAATTTGGAAACTATTATAGCTATAGAGGTATTAAATAATCAAATTAGACTCACATAGATTCGAATTAGTGCACCTCTGCTTCTGAACCTGTCCTTTCAAAGCTCGTAATTGTCTTAATTTGATTTCTTGAGTAGAAACGGAGTCTTTCAAGCGCTGGAGATTTTTGTCATATTCGTTAATGGAATGATTTAAAAGAGTGTCATGTTTTAAATATTTGAGTTTCTGCTCTCTATTAATAATTAATCTCTGAGTAGTTTCAATGCGTTCCTGTTGTCGAGTGGCTAATTCACGCAATTCATATAAACTCATTTGTTCGCTTGCCATTGCTTGAGATGATGGCGATGAAGATGATGAAGTTAAAGATGTATTTGGAGAAACACTCCGTTGTAGCTGATGGTGAATTGATGATGATTGCTGTTGCTGTTCACCTACCATGTCATTAGCCAACTATAGTAAGAACAAATCAAATCGGATTAAATATTAATCCTGTAATAACACTGCTATTTCTTTTTAGGCATTTTTAGACATTAACATTAATCAGCTTTCTTAACATTAAAGAATCAAATATTCATCTCATACTTATTCAATACATTAGTTATGAACAAAATGGCAATAAATTGAAATAAGAATTAGATATTTATTTCATCAAAATAACAGCTTATTTTGAGAAATCATGAAAAGTTGTATTCAAGATTTCACAGTACGAAAGCATGTAATAGAAAAAATAATTAATTTCTCAAGAGATAAGTAAACAAGAAAATAAGTTTTCGAAGACTGAAACGCATTGAATTACTTGAATTAATGATCTAATAATAATTGATTGTGAAAAGTAAGTGAGAAACAAAAGTCATGTAAAACAATATTGTTATGTTTAGAATGACATTTTGCTGTTTTGTTCGATAGTTGTATTGAATGACTCGAAGTTGAAGTGAAACTAACTAACGAGCAAAATGCCATTCACTCTTATGATACATTACATAGAAGACGAAACAATGTGGAATGATTTTGCCCACAGTTGCACTTTAATCCATGCACAAAATAAGTATAGATCAACTTTTATGGAGCAATGTTTGCAATCTTTCTATTTCATGATTTAAAAAACTACAAAACTAGCCTTTATAAAGGTTTTCTTTTACTTCTTTCATATACATTACACTTTACAGTAAGTTATTGCGTAACTTTTTTCAATTTCAAAAAGCAAACTTTCACTTTAGTTTTTGTGATATCACCTTAAGCTTTGTTTTTACTTTAAAAATCAAAAGTTTACTTAGTTTTCAAGTTGAGTCTAAATATTATTTTGACTCAAACAGATAGTATTTAACACTATTTACCAGTATTACTCTTTAAATATAGATTTTATGACATAACCTTTTATGCAAATATTCGATTTATTATAATTTATTTGTCTTTCTTAAAACTTTGTATGCTTTACATTTACATTAAATTAATTCATTCATGAATTTGGGGAATATTGATATTTAATTCCTTGAGTTATACTCGTATTACAGACTATACCAATATATGATAACAATCTGACAATTTTTCATATCAAAATACCAATAGTTGAATAGTAAAGCAGTAGAATTCTATACTTGAAGGAAACTGTAAGTAAATAATCAATATGTAATACATGAGCAATATTGTGAAATCGAACATATTTTGCCACCAAAATATTTCAGAGTAAATTATAAGGCATGAATAATCGAACAAATGAAATATTTGATAGCTCTATCATTTAATAGCATTCAAAGATTTCGAATAACGATAGTGTCTATGATAAAGAATTTTGGAAAAATTGGACAAAACAGCAGGATATGAAGTTCATGATACAAATAGCTCAAGATTTAGATCAGTGTAGAAAGTGAGCGATCAATTATTATAAGAAACCTTCATATTTTGTCTCTTATGCTGCGCTATAAATCCTCGATTAATCAGTTTATCACAAGTTATAATTTATATTTCCTTTATTTAAATTGCCTCAATATTCAGCTCATAAGCCAGAAAAAAGTAACTCATATTTACATTAAATATTTAATGTCAGTTACACTACGATTTTTTGGAAAATTACTGCAATTGATTGAAATTATATTTCTCCATATTTTTGAGGCAATGCTTAACGTCTTTTGAAAACACAAAACAAGTTAATTTTGTTAAAATATGATATACTATCGATAGTATAACTCCACGAAATCATTTGAAGTTCAATTATATGGACTTAATTAAAAGGACAATAATCTCTATAATATGATCGAATCAATTAAATTATTTATAAAATTCACAATCAACAGAAATATGAAGGTTGAGAAGATCAATAATTGTGTGTTATTCGAAAGCTCGCCGAGAGATATGAGTAAAAATAAGTTCCTCAATAGAAAACTTGTCACGTTGTCCTCAACTTGAATTACCAAAATCACTGAACCCAATCATATCCTGAGCATCTAATTTTAATAATTTCTTGTGAAGTCAATGAACAAGATTTATGGCTTGAGTCACATTTTTTATTGCAAAAACTCATCTAAAACTAGCGAAAGGCAATCTTAAAGCAAACTCAATGCTACAAATTCGAAATCTTTTTAAATATACCCGTAAGTGGAAAAGAGCTTTAATAGCTTTATATATTGCCTAAAAATACTATTTTAGTTCTCAACTTATTTTCTAAATTCTTATACACTTTTAAGGCTAATTGGAAGAAATGTTTTGTTTGTACAAAACCTAAGTCTAAAATCAAATTTAATAAGTTTGAGAATTCAATCAAAATCGATTCCAATGATTTTATACTAACTTTGAAAATCAAATTACAAAAAAAGAAAATGAAATGAAGTTCATATAAAAACCTTAGAGTTCTAAAGAAGGAAAAATAAAATCTGTTCAATATGTGGATAACATTTTGATCGAAAATAAATGGGAAAACTTTTATGAGAGAACATGTTCCACAAGTGTTCAAACAAATTATTGATGAAAAGTAAGACCGAGAAAAAGAATAAGCAATTTTTCATATCATATTTATTGTAAGATTTGCAGTGAGTTTCGAATAATATTTGGTCGAATCGCTTGCTTTGAGTAAAAGGTATGCCAAATGCCAGAGAAGGCCAGATAAACGACAGTTTGTGGCAGAAAAATACATTACTGGCAGTGATTCGATCAAAGAAAAAAGTAGTACACATTTGCGAGAAATGAATCGATAACTGTCTGGTTGTGCTCTCTTTCCATACATACAAATACAATAATTAAATAAGTGCTGAAATAATGCAATCGAAAATTTAAATATTTGTGAGTATTAATGAGAAGATACTATCTATGGTAACTATTTTATGATATGCAATAAGTTATGCGTCAGCTAATGTTCAGTACATCAGTACATCTCCTGATCATAATTACGATCACGACCTCTTGACTCAATATAATAAAAGTCTTATGTACACAAAGAATGGCTAAATTCACCATTTATTGGAGTGAAAACACTGCGAAATGTTCATTAATTTTAGCCCTTAAGCAATGAGAAGCGCAATATTACGCCCAAAAATAATGTACACCACTGTTGGATTCGAGCACAAAATGGGAGCAATTGGAGAGTAATTTGAGAAGAAAAACGAGACAGAGATGGTTACAAGGCTTGGCCACGACTAACATTCATATTGTATTTATTCGACTAATCACTGCCTTCGGTGGTTATTCTTGTACTCGTATAAGAAGGTGAAGTTTTGAGATAATATTGAAGTTATAATAACAGTAATAATATTGAGTTTATTTGTGATCTCAGAATTTTATACCAGTATATGACCATTGGGAGGATTAGATGTGACTTTGGTGTCAAGTGTGTTTCACTAAATTAATTCTTGCCTTGCAATCAAAGTCGAGCTTCAATTTGAAGTTATTTTTATGCCTCGTTTAGAGTCAGAAACTTGAGACTAAACTAATTTCTAATTCCAAGAAGTGTAGAGACCAAGTATTACACTATTATAAGGCAAAGAAGTTCAAAGAAACGTATGAAATCATAAGCTATATGTGTTGAGTACATATATTCCCAATAACTGTTACTCTATTCATAGATAACTTGAACGAACATTTTGCTAATATCGGAACATATAATAGTGTATATGACTGTTATCGGTTCAGTATTCAGACTACTAGAGCTATCCTATTATTTTTCTCTTTGCTCTTATACTACTGAAACTCATATCAGAACTTCAACCTTAAACGTAAATTTTTTTAATGATGGTTAGAGTATAGATTGTTAGAGAATATATGGTGTATAAGAGATATATGAGTTATATTTTTATTATCATTTATTATTTTTAGCGGTAAAGCTTGAGAAAAACTGTTAAAATAAAAATTAAAGCTAAAACTCGAATGATAAGAGCGTAACTTTAATATTGATTATAAATAGGGTTCATTACACACTAGTATCCAAGGCTAAAAACTAACAATTATTTTAATAATTATAATTATATTCAAATGAAAAAAATCAATATTTCAAAACTCACTCTTTCTATGATTATTCATTTTTATCAACAGAATATGTATATCAAATCTTGGTTTCAAATATAACAAATAATTTAATGAGTTCAAAGTTCAGTACTTTTATCATTTGTTGTTGTTGTTCAGGTAATTATTAGATAAATTGACATAAGCCTTGGGTCGAACAAATTGTTTAACGCATTGTTAGGATAAGAGCTTAATATTTGAGTATTAAGAGAGTCACAGATTTAAGTCTCGATTCACAACATAAACATCTGTCCAATTAATAAGAGTGTTTGCAATGAATTTGATAGCCATTGAATTAAAATTAACTTTTTGTGATATTCGCTAAATAATGGCAACATTTAAGGAGAAAAATTTACGGATTAGTGAACATTAAGAGAAAAAAATACCAATTGAGTCAAATGAAAATAAGTCAAGACTAAAGAAAAATGTTTTGCTAAGAAAAAGTCTCCCTAAACATAATTAGTTAATGATGAAAAGCCTTACAATGAAATTCCATTTTTTGTTTGCTATTAAATAGGAAATGAAGAAATTTATAATTCAAAAGAAAGAACACGTCAGACAGAGTTAGAGTTGATATAAGAGTTAGCTGTGAGGCAGATGTTAATAAGCTAAATAATCCAGAGAAAAACTAATCAATTCTTTCAGACTATGGTTTTGAATAATTGTTTCTTATTTGTTGAGTTGTCGTGCGTTCAAAACTTATTCCATAATAATAATGATTGCCTTTTTGAGAGAAATACCGGTGCGAACAACAAAAATGGCACAATTGACAGAACACATACTATTTGCTTAATTAAAGGCAAACGGAATGCTGTTCTACAACTCACACATTTTTTGCTATTTATTTTTGTATTTATCAATAACAAAAGGCTAATTCAAAAACTAAGGACACAAAAGTTTAAAGAACTCACCAATCGATGGGAGCTATGGTTGAGATAAGATAAGGTGAAATCACATTAAATATGTAATAACTCATAAGACAATATCAAAACAAGTCATTTCATGTAAATAACAAAAGAGTCTTCACTAATATCAAACTTTTTAAATATTCACCAGATATTACATTCGAAAGGAAGTTCTCAAACAATACCATGAGATTGAAAGCAGACAAAAAAAGATAAACTATCACAACAACAAACAAAAGATAGATATGAACTGAAAACAATTAAATATGAAAACATTATGACCAATAGGAATGAACAGTGTTTTCAAATCATAGTTACTATCAATAAAGTTGGTTTCAGACTTTCGAATGATAGAAATTGTATTTTTTGTTTTATCAATCAATATATTATTAAACTTTAATATAAAGTATCTTATCATTAGACTTAACAAAAGCTAAGATAGTACTAAAATAAGTAAAATATCGCAAAACCCCTTTCGGAAGAATGTAATTAAAGTAACTTTTTGAGGTATTTTTGTAAACTTAGAGGTATGTGAGAGAGCAGGAAGCGATCGCGACGTACAAAATACAAGCCTATCAGCAACATATCTGTTTCTTCCCCCATAGCTTATATATGAAAGTTAGCTATACGTAAAAAATGAAGTGCATATCAATTTGAGTTATAGTAATAGGAGCTTAGGGTAGAAGAGAGAGAGGGGGAGAGAGAGAGCGACCTTAGGATAGGTAAGAGAACCTATTGGTAGCAGTCGATTGAACAGAGAAGTATTGCCAGATCGAGCACTTACCACCATAGTTATCCACCGTCCTAAACAGGTATGCGATTGCGAACTCGAATACTAATGCAAAGCTCAACCTTATAAACGACTTCACGATTCACTTGTATAGAAGTTGAAGCGCTTTTTTACCTAAAATACTTTTTTGAGGTCAAACCACGTATTATTAAACATGAAACAAGACTTTAAAAGTTAGTTAAACACTTCATAATTAGTTATTTAATGATTTGATTTATTCTAATTGTCATAATTGTTTAACTTAATAACTTTGAATCACATTTTGCTATAATTTGTACAACAATTGAATGTTGTGTTAAACTTGTATAATATATCCAACTGGCGCTCTCACTGCCAAATATAAACTGCAGAACTGTTTTGGCTTCTCTTCTCTCATGACATGCCTCTCGCTTTGCAAACGGCACACAAATGCCATCTAATAAAAATCCTACATGTTATACGTCTCTTAACTAGTTTAGGGTCTCTTTACTAGCTTAGGTCTCTTTACTAGCTTAGGGTCTCTTTACTACCTTACGTGTTCAACTCAAGTTGTGGGCAACTTAGGTTACCAATTAAATTCAATAATTAAATCTAATTATTTTCTATTTCTTTTTCAAATTAACTTCTTTCATAATACTTTCTTATCCTTCATTCAGTTTGAAAACATTTATTAATAAAATAATGAAACTTATTCGACATTCATTATATGCCAATTAAATACTTAATTTTCATAATGAAGACAATTATTTGTCTATTTCCTCTCGCAATATACTATCGATATCGGTATGTGTTATGCAGTACTGTATATAAAATACTTTTGATAAGATTAAGCTTAGAATAAGTACACTGTAAGACGTCTATTTTTAATCTAGTTGTATTTGATAATAATAATAAATTATCATTACCTTCATGTGTCAAAGCAAAATAAAAGTTTATCTGAGTTATACTATAGATAAGTAGTCAAATATTCACAAGTAGTCAACTCATTATCAATATATTCAAAAGTTATGCCAAATCAATTAGAACTTTATAAATAGAAAATATAGATAATTCAAAAGAATTAGTAATTATTCAAATCAGTAGAACATGAATATTAAACTTTCTCAGTTTGATGTTGAAAAATTCATACAATGAATATTGCATTGGAATGTTTGAGAAGTAATAAATAATAAAGAGTAATAATTGAAAAATGAAGCTAAACGTAATAGATGTATAGTAGACAATACAGGTTGTATTGAATGTTCACATTTCTGATGTTCTCCTTGGAAACGGTGAGCCAATCACTATTAGCAGAACGTGATCCGTGAACTAAACTTTTACCATAGAACTGGTGACTTCGCTGATATACCTTTAGTTTCTAGTTCTCACTATAAACAAATATTCATAGAAATGCCTGAATGTTAGCTATGTCTGCTTGTGAGCAACAGTAAAAACATGCTAAACAAGTCGCATAACTATTGGATTATCTTTTGCCTAATGAAAAAGTGGTGCACTTCTGTTGTGTAACCTCATTGTCATAACGGCAGCAATTGTTAATGCGCAACATTTTTCATTAGATGAAAAGAAACTAAAATAAATTGCTTTACACGCCGTGCTTTTGCACCTTATGCTCAATAATTTCTCTCATATTAATAAAAAGGTGTAGTCGTCGATACGTTTAGATGTTTTAAATGCTTTTCTCTAACAGTGAAACAAATGAATGAATATAAAAAACTTGCATAACATCTTTTGGCCTCGAGGTTAATGCAATCACTACAAGCTCTAAAAGTTAAATTCAATCATTATTAACCATGACTTCTATGCATTAACATATGTTATATTTTATGAATCATTAGACACAGATCAAAATATGATCTGTTTGTATAAAATATTGTATAGAATATAAAACTCAGCTTTGAATTCAATTCTTAAGTATACTTTATTATGCTTTGTATTGTTGTACTTTCCGCTGTATAACAAATCTTGGGTTGAGAAATAGTTCAACTAATTTTTACTCGAAAGTGTTGATTACATACAGAGCCGATAAACAGAGTTAAGCTTTTACTGAAATTTTTCTGCAGACAATAGCTTTGAGCAAACAAATTGCGGAAAAGAATGAATTAATGATTATAACAGATCGTGAAATAGAATAAATTAATGATTATAACAAAAGATTGTGAATTCCAGTAGTATATTGAATAACAATATGTGGCCATTCGATGGAATGGTATCTACATTATTAAATTGATTGTTTTAGGGCATGAAGTTTCTACTTTATTATTTAAATTAACTATTCTTATATAAATCAAAAAATTTGATTTTGAAACAGAAATTTTTGCTAACAAGAGAAATTACTTGAGATTTGCCTCAATCATAATTAAATTAATATTCGAATATAAGTTCTCTAATTTATTGGAGAACTTTGAAAGCTTTAATAAAAAAGGTGCAGTCATTGTATGTTTTTATTAATTAACTTCAAATGATTTAATTCAATGATGTGAAAATTTATTCATTGTGTCTTATTTTTATCATTCATATTATTCATGTTAGAGTTTTAATATAATGATTATTATTTTTGAAGAAGATTTTGACAATTTTTTTTATATTCATTGCTCACACAATTGATATTTTCGAAAAAAAACATATCAGAACTTATTTTTATCAAAAATTATAACTTGAAAACAATTTCAAAACAAATATTGAAGAGTTAATTTTTAAGCTGTTTAACGATTTAAAGTTCGATGGAATGGACTCTTTTTCCGAACTAAATCTCAAGTTTCATTTATCTGAGTAGAAGTGTTGATACTTTGAAAAAGTGCTTATGACAGTAGGATTTGATTTTATTATCAATAGCTGAAAGCTTAAACTTTTATTATTTAGTTTTCTATTGATTCTGAATTTAGTGTTTTGTGTGGAAAATAATCATTTCTTCGCCAAAAGAAATACTTGTATAAGTTTTATTTGAATCATATTTTAATATAAAACTTGAGACTTCGATGGCTTCAGCAAATGAATCCATCACTTCCTGTTTGCATTCAAAGTACAAATAAACTAATTAATGACTTGCGATACATTCAACAATTTTTATTGAAATATAAAACCTCGTTATTTATTATAAGAGCCCTGAGTTTGTCGTAAACCTCAATTTTTTTTGCTCAGGATCTGAGAAATTTACGCCGATTATGGAATAATGCGTAAAATTTGAGTTTATTCAGGTTTCAAAATTTCGCGCCATTTATACCGATTTTTGCCTTTAGCACAATATTTTCGGAAATTAAGAGTTATATTTTATATATTTTCGCCACACTATTTTAGAACTTTTTTGAACCCCACAATATTATTCTCAGTAAATTTTCATCGATAGCTCATTTTACTAAAAAGTTATGCTCCAAATTTAGCCAAACTTTTATTTAAATTCGTAAATCAGGTGTTTTTTCTCCGAAAAAGTCGTGGCTCTTTTTATTATCGAGAGCTCAAAGCGAACGAGTAGTTCTTCTTTTATATTGACTGCAATGGGTTTCAATCAAGAATGACCTTCAATAGAGGCGCACAACAACTGTTACTGTTTCTCAGCTTTGTTAACTCAAGTAATACTCGGGTCGACTTGTTTTTAAAATATGTTTTCAATTACTTTTCAATAATTTGTAAATTCTTTCTCTTCAAATGTGTCATACATTTTCTTTTCATAAAATAAGAAACCCTTTAAAAAATTCTTTCTGAGCGTAATTCTCAGACATTATTTTTTTTATAAAATTTTTGATGTAAAACTTTTAATGTAAAACTTTTAGAACATGAAAACTTTCAAAAAGAGCTAAAAATATGAATACTTTTCTCGCCTGGCAGTCAATTACTCAAAATATAAGCTAACAAAACACAACTTTTGAATAGTGTTGTTTAGCATTAAATGAAATTTTCAAAATCGAAAGGCTGATGAAAACGATGAAATTCTGTCCATAAAGAAAGTTTGATGAAAACCTTTAATTTTAATTTTAATGATTGAGAAATGAGAACCTCTTCCAAAAAGCAGTGATTTGAAAAAGTCGAATAAATTAAATGAAATATTGTAAGCAAACAGATACTGAGATTTATTTTCAAAGTTTTCATATCACAGACATCAATGAGAGCGGGAAAATAGTACAGTAAAAGTAACATATTTCATATTTCAATATGTGTTAGAATTCTTTATTGAGTAAAAGTTATTAAACTGATTATTATTGTGCATCAAAAGAAAAATTTCATAACAAAAGATCACTTATATAATGCTGATATCAATTTTCTATGAATAAAGTTTAACTCATTTTATCATAATTTACGATTTATTTATTTAAAAATTTTAATGATTAGTTTGAAATTTTTAATACATAATCTGGAAATCAATTCAATAAGTTATCAAAATTTTATAAAAATTCATCAAAAAAAAATCTTTAAAAACTGAGACAAAATTTAACAAAATTTCATTATCTAAGTTCTAAGATATCCTATTTGATGACTGATAGAGCCTTTGAAAACCACTCTCACTGTAAAACACAAGTCTTTTAAAAAGCATTTCACAGTTTTAATGCATATTTAGAAACAAATGTGTTAATTCATTAAAAGAATGTTAATTCCATATCTGATTCTCACTAGTTATTAAAAAAAAGAATATTACAAAACAAGCTTTTAGAGTGAAATTTTGTTCATTTAATCAGTTTTCTAAAACTCTTAACTATTTAAAAAGCATTTTCACTTTAATACGCAATTTTCTGAACTAGTGATTTATGTGTTCCATACAATGGGACTATATTTTAAAGTAAAAAAAGGATCCAAACGTCGATGAACCAGATTTTACTAATAGTAAATGTCATTACAATTATAGGCGTTGTCGAATAGCAACAAGAAAACTCTTATTCTTATGACTCTTTCCTATTTTGTACTATTCTTTTGAGCAGAATTCAAGTTTCGTTTTGTCTCATCTCCTCACAAAAAAATCAATCCTTTCTGCTTCAGAGATCAGTGGAAGATAGAAAAACAGTTAAAGAGATGAGACTTTTCTCTTCGATCTAATGCTAAGCACTCAAAATATATCTGAAATAAATTATGACAAAAAATCGGCGTTTTTAGCGAAATCGTACGACTTAATGATTTCATGAGAAGTTCAATAACTACGAACAGTATTAGATCTTTAAGTTTATATAAGAATATTTATTTTGACAATAAAATGACAAATAGTGAAGAAAAATGAATTGAACGCAGGCTTTCTGGCTATAGTCAGATAGTCGTGATATATTCATATTGATTTAGTATAAATAACAAATATACTCGAATGAATTGATCAAACATTGAACGCTCACTTTTATTCTAGTCCTGAACTTGAGAAATGAAGGGAATGAACTGACAGTTACTAAAATTGAGCTCATATTTATTCAAAAATAGTCATATAGTACTTCTCATAACAACTTATTCGATTTGCAGAGCTTTTGTGTTTTGTGAAGTTTAGAAAATGCATTATTGATATTTCAATATCTTTTCTTGAGTTTAAACTATATTTTAATTGATGAAAAATAATGGTTTGTTTAATCACTTAAGAAAGTATTCAAAAAATCATTCTTAACTTGAAAATAAGATTAAGTTTCTTTATTTTTGAACCATATTAATCATAATATTATGGGAAAGAATAAATCATCTGATGCTTATTCCAAATATTTAACTTATACTTATTTATCGATTCAACAAAATGATTGAATTCTAAACATAACATTGGAAAATATTCACTACTATTTATAACTTACAGGTTATACATGTAAGAATGGATTTCATCTGTTTTCACTCAATTTAATTTATTCGGAAGGTTTCAATCTTAACTACTAGTGTTGCACACGGGGTAAAAAAATTGAGCTTGCAGCTCGAGCTTCAAGCTCAAAGCTCGAAATTCGCATGAGCTGAGCTGCGCTTCTGAGCTTATGGTGGAAATTATCAAAGAATTAGTATTTAAATTC
>JAQFXV010000429.1:0-22810 GCA_034694065.1 Camisia spinifer
TAATAAGTCTAAAATGCAAAATAAAAATTTCAAAACTAATTGTCAGATTAGATAATAAGTAATGATGGACACGCTCGGTATCGAGCGCGAGCGCTGAGCGCCAGAATTTCTTCGAGCGTGAGCGCGAGCGAGCGTTAAAATCAAATACAAAATAGTTCAAATGTAATAATCAGAATTTTAATCAAATAAAACTACAACAAGTCAGTAAATAACCTAAAATTAAAGTGAATTGAAGAATTTGAGCATTGAGACTATTTACAGTTTGGAAACTTTTCATTATTCAATTTTGAATATCACGACAGAATATGAACAAATATCACATAATCTGCATAAAACGGCGCTCACCTACGCTCCCCTGTAAGCGCGAGCGTCGAGCGCCAAAATTTCATCGAGCACGAGCGCTGAGCGTGTCCATCACTAATAATAAGACATCATCACCAGTCGATCAGTTAGAACCAAACGCCTAATGAAACCAAACTTCGACTATTTTGTATGGTTTAGAAATGAATTCATCTGAACTCTTAGTTCTTGATCTTTGAAAAAATTGATAAGATTAAGAATTCATGTAATGAATAGCAATGTGATAACTGAGACAAAGTTCAACAGTTTGTTTATTAAAAATAACAACTTAAAGATTAATTGCAATGAATTATTTTGTCAATATTTTCAAAGATGCAATAGAAATTTGAAGCATTTGTTAACTGCTTTGTTAACTATTCTTTTATTATTGTTTTTAAAATAAACTAATCTTAAACTTATTTCATTTTTCAAACTATTTTTGTTTTACAATCTCATTCACTATTTTTAAGATAAATTTTCTCTTCTAATAATTTCAATTAGTTATGGCATGAAATTTACATGAAATTTTATTCATAATTTTTGTTATTATACTCTCATTTCTATAGTTTATTGACATTTATACGAAATAATCGCTCGTTTCATATAAACCATAAGGAAGAGAAACCCAGAAATGTTAATAAGTGTAATGAAAGGCATATAAGTTTGTGTCAACATATAATTCAGTTGTGATATATTGTTCATAATATAAAATTAGATATTTATTATTATTATCGCTGTCATAAAGCAATTAAAAGTATATTCTGCACAATCTCTGGCACAACTTTTGCGTAGACGCGACTGAACCCGAAACTTTTATTATTAATACTCAAAAGACAAACATTATTTTTAGTTATTTTTCAGAAATGTTATTCCTTTCAAATTTTCAGACATTAAAGTGACAGAAAGTCAACCCCTATTTTAGGATGACTTTTTATGTTAGTTAAAGTGATCCAAAATTAGATTCACTCATAAGTAGAAAAAATCATAAAAAAGCTTAAGGTCTTTATCGTGTCTTTCCATTTCACAAATAGAGTGACATTTTCTTAACAGATTATTCTGAGAAATCAGTTGAAGGATAGTTTCTCCCATTTGTGAAATATTTTAAAGAATAACTAACTCTCAAGTGTTAAAACATTTTCATTTTGTAAACTATTGTTTGGAGCAAAATATGCATAATAAGTGAATACAGTATTTTGCTTACTGTGTAAAATGTGATACCATTTTATCTGTCAGACAGTCAAACAAAATATCTTCCCCTTAAGATATCCCTAAAAAATTCTTCTCAATATAGAAAACTCTATCGAATGTCTGGTTCAGAATTTGTAAGAGAAATAAGTCATGTTTCATATTTGTCGTGAAAATAAAATTCGATAAATAATTCCACAGAAGTTTTCCCTTTGAGAGCAAACATGTTTGAGATCTAATTTGAATAAAATGAATAATCGTTTTTTCAGCCAACGAAATATTATACATCAATATGAGAATAATTCTATGAAAACAAAACTTTTTGCCACTAAATATCCAGTTTGAATACGGATATGAAGTATAACTCGTTATGATTTAAAATCAATTTATTCAAATCATTTGAAAAGCATTGAATTTCCTCTTTTATTCATTAATGTTTTTAAATCAATTAATTAAATGATTGATAATTTGTGTGCACTTTGAATGATAAGTTGATAAAAGGGAGCAAACATTGAATTTAACATTGAATTCATTCAACTAATTGATGAAAAGGGTTTGCAAACGTCAGTTCGACATTAAATGATGTGGAAGTGTGTTGATTATCAATCATGTTTTTAATAGTATGATAGTTGAGTCACACATTCTTGTCATTAGATGTGTCCTAAAAGGGACCCTAACTTTAAATGATGAATCACATGATTTTCGAGCCCTCACAAAATAGAGTGAACGCAAACACTTAATGGTCAGATAGTCTGACTCTTGGTCTATATAAGGAGTCGAGTTATTAATGTTTTTTTGACCCTTCAATAGCGTATTCATTTCATCCTTATTTTAAAAGCTATTTTAACGCTTTTCTCGAACAGGAACTCACTTTTCTTCGATTGAGTTTTGAAATTGACATTTGTGTAGAGAATGTCTTGAAATAGTAGTTCTCATAGATTTCAATCTCAAATGAGATCTAGAAAATGAGTATAAAGTTTCGGAATTGGTTTTGAAAACTATTCAATATTTTTTTTGAATCCAAGGTCTAATCTTTATAGTTATTCGTGTCTCTTCTTTATCATAATAAACAGACTTGATTTTTGTTATGTGATATAGATTGTAATGCTATGTTCGTGTCGATTGATGTTTTCTACAAAAGCTAATTTTTTCAAATCATTGTATGTTGTGTTTGTTTTTAGCATAACAATTATCAATCAAATGTTTGCCTACGTATAAGTTTGGATTTTGTCAAATTCAATCTTCACTTTCATTTATCGAAACGGGTTTCTTTCCATCTCAAAGATTTTCATCATGCATGCAATAAGTTAATCAAAAAATCCATGAAAGTTAAACATAATTTTTAATTAATTATTAATTAAATTTGACTTAAATTCATGTTATAATAATTGAATTTCGAAGTTCAATAAGAAAACTTTTTCATTTTAAGGGTTGAATTTTAACGATGTGCTTCTCCATTAGGAATGAGTTTCAGCCGGGATCTCAAGAAGAACATTGGTATCCCAGGAAGAATATTAGATCACAGTTTCACTCTTTTTTCATTTGAATGAGATTTCATATTGACCCGCTATATTGATTTATTAATAGACAGTTAGAAATCAAAAATGTATTTTATTTGTTGTTAATCAGTTTAAAAATGGTCTTTAAAAGTTAAGAGAGATTGGAATAACTTTTTGGATGTTTAATTCTTACGGGTATCAAAAATTAGATTATTAAATAAGGATTTGCTTAAAAAGATTGTCTGAGAACTTTGACTTAAATTATTTTAAGTTAAAATTAGTTCTTCGATTCTATCAAATAATTTTTCAGTAATAAATAATAATTGACAAATAATTGCATTTCTATCTCAAATAAACTCATTTTTCAACTTTAAGACTACTGTTCAAATCATGATTTTCTATATCTTTCCAAATCAATAATTAAGGAAGTTTGTAATCGAAATCATCTTTTATTCCCAAAAAGACATTTTTGAATTGTTTATAAAAATGAATTATAAACTTAACTAAAACTTTTATGCCTCAGGATCACAGGCTAGATATAGCCTAAGAAAGCTTCGAGCTGAGCCTTGAGCTCAGAAAACTCAAAGCCTCAGCTTTCGGAGAATCTGATTTTAACGTTGAAAACTACATATTCAACAATTTTACGTTTAAACCTCAGTGTTCTTATAATTTATTTCTAGTTTCTATACATTACAACTGAAACAACATTCAAAATAAATGTATATCAAAAATATTCAGATGAAATGATCACTTTTGAATCTAACTGTTACTTAAAATGAGGTAAATTGTTTACACAAATATTACATTCGTCTGCATTTATATAATCTGTTTCTCTTCTCCAAAGTTATTAATTTATTTTTCTGCTTCATTTGAAGTGTTGTTGTCTCAAACTCTCACTCTTCAGGAGGTTTAAGCAGTTTTCCTAATGTATTAATAATGTATAACCGTTATAACTATCTCTTCATCGCTTTGGAAACGCGTTTTTAGGCAAAAAAGATATATTGAATTTGCACTCATTATAAGCACTTTAGAAATAGTAAAATGAAATCCTTTACTATTATTCATTACACGCTAACTATTATAAACTTGAAAAACTTGAAAAAATTCTGATTATTAATGCAGAAAATATTTATTCAGCTCTATTCATATTCATTATAAATACGCAATACGTTTTGTGCTTCAAAAAATTTATAATAAATTTTAATAACTTATTCATGTTAAATATGCAATACTAGTGAAAATTATTTTTCTCATTCATTTTTAATGCCAAGTCATCAAAGAAAACATAAATTTCTCACTTTTAAAATTTATTTTCTAATTAACTTTCAGACAAAGTGTATATAAAACTAGTGATTCTTTAATAAAAACAGTAGTTTTAAGACTTTATTAACTTGTTATTTATGGCAAGTCTTGAATAAAGAGTAAAAGAGCTGATGATATTTTTCAAATATTTTATCCTCAAGTTTATTGTGTATACACTTTATGTACCGTAAGTTTATTCAATTATTTGAAACGAAAGATATTTATTAGTTATTTTTAGGCAAACACTAATCCAATGCTTGAAAACTTGTTGTCTTTTAATTTTCTCGCTCAGTATTTCATATGAAGCTTGCAATTCATGATAAATAATATCTTGAAAAGAAATATTTTTATTACTATTGTTTCCTTTACTTAATAGAAAAGCGGCTTATTTTTAATCAATGAATAGTAAAGCACTAGATTTTTATGTGACAGAAAGAAATACTATCTTATTATTTGGGAACACATTTGCATTCATTGATTGAATGAAAAACATTTTAAAAAAATAACTGATTGAATAAATTTTTCCATTGAAAAGTGTTGACTATATGCTAATGAGTCTTAAATATTATACTTAATGATTATTTAATGATAAAATTTACTATTACTCTGCATTATATCAAAGTATAACTCATGAATTTTTTCTGACTCTTTATCATTTTGAAAAAGTAGCTCAAAAATTGCTAAAACTTTTATTGCATTCAACAATTGATTGCTTTTTTATGGTTAAGAATAGTTTCCGGTTGAAATACTTGTTTATTTTTCTTACCGCTAAAAATATAGTTTTACAGATAATTTGAGATAAAAGGAAGCAATTTCTGGCTCATTATCTTATTTATTTCCATTAGAATGAGTTTTCTATCAGTTTATCTTTGAATTTTTACAAATTTATGACAATTTAGTGCATATTTTCTGCCAAAAACAAATATTTACTTATATTTTCCAAAATTGAGACATTATGTCAGTTATACAAAAGTTACGCATTGAATAAATATTAGCTTTTGAAAATGTTTGCATTTATTTTTGTAGATAAATTAAATGGCTTTTGAATTTCAATATTAGTTGAAAAGTAATTGTTTTGATATCATGTTTACCGGGATTTTGAACAATGAGTTCATATGAACCAATTCTTTTGAAATTGAAATAGAATGTTAAGTTAGATGAATATTTCAAGAATTGAGCAAC
Organism: Camisia spinifer; assembly: GCA_034694065.1. Taxonomy (NCBI): domain Eukaryota; kingdom Metazoa; phylum Arthropoda; class Arachnida; order Sarcoptiformes; family Camisiidae; genus Camisia; species Camisia spinifer. The sequence continues at coordinate 5,508 of JAQFXV010000429.1, forward strand.
AATTGAGTTTCAAGTCATTCAACAAGTAGTTTAATATAAAATAAATTATCACACCTTTTATTTGAAAAAATAATTACTATGAATAGGTGTCAAATATAATGTAAAAAGTTAAGTATCAAAAAATGAGAATGTGTTTAAAGTTCAAAAACGGGTTAATGTATATAATAGTAATTCATAGCAATAAATTGTAACAATAAATATGAAATATTAAGTTAGGAAAAGCCTCAATTTTCTTGTTTCTCGTTTAAAACTGGATGCATGACTAAGTATTAATACATTAATTTTTTTCTTGTTTGCAAAAAAGGCTTTATAAGAGTATTTGCCGCACCCCTGAAAATATCTTTTTTTGTAAGTTAAAGCGTAACAACTATTTTGAGTTCAATTCGCAACGGAAATATTCAACTATTCAGACTTTAATATAAGTATTTGACAATATTTACAGTTGGTTTTAATCTATATTTACAGTATAATTCGTAGAGCTTAAGAATATTACTTTTGTGGCTCTGCGTGTGTTTTAACTGAATCTTTATTATAGTTAAAGTTTATTTATTGAAACCTTTTTTACATCGAAAAAAATTTGTATGCATAAGACGTTTGTTTTATTGAATGTGTTTTTTCAAAAGTTTGAAATGTTTTTCAAACTTTTACTAAACTAGAAATTGAGTTTAAATCTAAGCTTTTCATAGAAGTTATTTTACTGGGGATTCGTTATAAATATCTTATAAACGGTTAACTACTTTTGGTTGATATGATGTCAGGAATAAAGCATCTGTTGGTGAACTTCTTAGAGTCAAACTCGACATAATTTCTCCCTCACTGTTAGTCACACATAACAAGAAATGATAGCCTTATCGTAATAGTATTTAAACAGTAAGTAATAAACATCTACTTCTTATACACATTTTTCTGTGAGTGTATCGAAAGCTGAATATTTTCTCAAATAGAGACTGATATAAAACTATGACTTGAATTATCGTAAATCTATTGGAATCATGCCTTCAAAAATAGAAATTAATTATGAGCCTAATGAACAAGTTTATAAGTCTCTCAGTTCGGAAACAGTTTTTTAACTTATTCTTTATTTATAAAACATTATCTCAAAGCTTATCCGAATTGTAAATATACAAAACATATGTTTTTAAGTGAATTTTTATCAGAAAATTAATTACTAAAATTGGTTTTCAAGTAATAAATCATAAATTGTAAACAATTTTTCAAAAAAAGTTTTCCGAAACTTTGAATTTTAAAACTTATTTAAAGTTTTCTGCTCTAAAAATATACTTCGGCTATACTTTAATACATAATTCTTTTGACATATAATTATCAATAAATAAGATGATTACTAATAGCAGACTTATAAGAGATTTTTTAACAGTATATTTTTCCATAAACTTATAAGTTCTTAAGTGTTATAATCATCCCTACGGGTGATTGCGGTAAACTCTGCCCACAGAATGTTGAACACAATAAGTCTATACTGCACTTGCGTTAGGAGAAGAACTCATTGATAGCGAACTTTCATTGCAATACGCGCTCAATTCAATGCCTATTCATTTTGAGTTGAACTGAGTTGAGCCGCACTTTGAACTTCTTATTGTGAAACTTTTACAGAACTTGTACTAACCGTTCCTCTGCCATAAAGTGTTCACTACAAGAAGAGAAGTCGCTTTTTGATAGTGTATTTTGTGCAGGAATTTTTACTATCCATTCACTATAGTTACGTCAATCAGCAAAAAGTTTTTCTTTCTCTTTTTTTACTATCATTTCTCTAAATCTTTTTGCATTTACAGAAAATAAAGTAAATGAAAAAATTTATTCTCTAGAGTATTGAACGATAAATTCACAGTAGAATAAAGTTATTGTTGAGTTTTTGCCCGAATATTTTTGATCAAAAGAAAAGTTTTTAAAAACTTTTTGATAAACTTTTGAGCGAAACTTTTGCTTTATTTTATTTTTTGAATCAAGTGTTTATGAATGCGAACTAAATGTAAGTTTATTATTGATATTATAGATAATTTAATTGATAAATAGATTGATATAAACTAGATTTCACTGTATAATAGGATCAATTGATCATTAAACCAATTGACCAGTTCCTCAGTCCCTGATATGTCAGATTCATTCCTCTTCTGCGATCACTATATTGTGTATACTTATAGAGAAGTTGACAAAAAGTGATTTTGCTGTCAAATATTTGTACACTTTAGTTAAGACAGAGATGGATTGTTTTTATATCGTTTCAAATCGATTTTGGTCAACATTCAGTCTTTGAACGCTTTAAAGGTAAGAAAAAAACCATTTGTTCTATAATTTCACGAAAGAATATCAGTCAGACATTGAAAATGCATTTTATTCAAGTGTTTACGAAATAAATCGATTATAAAAAAATTAATGCAATTGAGATAAACATAAACATAATAGTAGTGAAACAATAATTAACTTATCAATGCATTAGTGTTAAACTTTTTAGACTTTTAATCAATACATTTCTCAACTAATGAAAAGCAAATCAAGTTTGAGAAACTAATTCTCAAGCTTTCAACAAAAGCTCATTTTCTAATTCAAACTTCAATCAAATGTATGTCTTGCCACTAATAATAATATTTCGTTCTTCGATATTAAGTCTTAGCCGTTATTAAAGGCTTATCTGTCTCTCTGACAGCTCAAACTTGCACTCAAGCTATTCATATGTAATAATAGTAATTATTTTCTGAAATCCTAAACTATTTTTATGTATTAATATCAGTCATATTATAATATAAATCAAAATCGTTGATAACATCAAGAGGAGAAACAAACGAAACAATCGCAGCTTATTCTCAGCCAATTTTTTTCATATAGTATTCATATGAGAGTGAGATATCACGTTTTCCATAATATATTATTCATTAGATATTTTTATTACTCGGAATTAGATTTTTTCATTTATGAAATCTGAAACGTACTGTATTTTGTCTGTCGTTGATTTGTTATATTTGTTATATTAAGCTTTCATATATTTTATTTCAAGCTATGAATACTTTTTTTCATAAATTATTTATCAAAAACTAATTACAATAATTGTTGAGCAAAACTAGAAACCATCCCAAAAGTTAGATCAAGAAAAATAGTTTGAAAATAATTATAAGTTTGTTAGAGTGAAACTGAAAAAACTTTTCATTCAAGTTTAGTCTTGAAGTGGACTTTAATTTTGGACAAAAGATAAAATCTTCCCATTATCTGACCCTTAAGTGGTTTATATATGAAAATGAAGTATTGAAATATAGAATTTCAAAAAAGAAAAGTTTTTACAAAAGGTTAGAAATATCTCGCGGGCAATAATAGGCAGTCGAAGTGGTAGCAAATGCTAACACTGCGAAAAGCAATGAAGCCCTCCTTCGCACATACTTTCAATTCAGGAGTAGAGCTCGACTTTTATTCTATGTCTATTTGAAGTGAACATTCCTCTATTCCTCAGCTCTATTATAATTGTTGGCCTGTTCTCCGTCTGGTATAGTATTCGACCCTAAATGAAGGCGATTTTTGTGTTTACCACAAATATGCCGACACCGAGTCTTACACTCTATTCATCGCTCAGAGGCTTATGCTTTTCAGTTCACCTGATCTACTGTTCGCTTTTCGAACTAATTCTTACTCTACACTCGATTTATATCTTTCAAACAATTCATAAATTGTTGCATTTAAAGGTTTAAATGGAAATTATTGTCCATTTGCTCTCAGTTTAAAATATTTGTTAATCTTTTCATAGAGAAAGTTAACTCTTAAGCCCATGTAACGAAAGCTTATGAATAATTTAAACAATATCTAAATCACTCTAATCAACGTATTATTAAAAGTCGGTCCACACAAAGACTACTGTTTAAAGCGTAATAAAGTCTGAGAAGTATTTTAAATACTTCATGAGAAAGCTTAAGAATAGTTGTTATTATTTTTCAAATTTAATCATTAATATCAAACCACACGCAATGCCTTTGTCTTTAAATCTTTTTAAATGACAACTAATATGTGTTTTTATTGTAACTTTCACTTATCTGAATATGAATTTAAAATTTCTCCAAAAAACATTTGAAACAAACTGGCTCTCAGTTTGTCTCAACACAAAAACATTGTATAAAGTCGTTAAAATATATTACCTTTTATTGCTTATATATTAAGTGTATTATATAAGCTAAAAGTGTGTACTTCTGTAAAAGTTTAAGTCTAAATTGCAATAAGAATAGAAAGCATACCTGTTTTGCAATTCAGAACTGTTGGCAATAATAATAAAAGTGCAATTTGCGAGTTAGCAAAAGAAAGCTATTATCATAGACTTTATTTCTTTCTTATGCAGACTTTATTTCGAGCGTTTCCGCTCATTTCGCCTAAAATGTTAAAATTCTTCAGCACTCAAACAGAATTAATTTTTCTGAAACTTAACCATAAGTTTTTAACACAGTTCAGGTATAGATCCTATTTAGTTTTTGATTGGGTTTGGGGTTAGCCTTGCGGTGATTGAGTATTAACTCAAACTTTTTTTTTAGTAAACATTATTGTCTGAGTATTTTATGCATCATTGGACTCATGCATTTGGCAAAAACCCTCCTTATTATATTTAACAATAGAAAGTATTCCCAATTTTATTATACCAGTCAGTAATACAACCGAAATAAAGTTCGCCTCAACATATTTTTTGTCGAAAAGCTTGCATTAAAATAGGCTTAATTACTATTGATGTGTATCTACTGTAAAATGGTTACAGGAGTTATAGCCGAACAATGAATAGGACTCCGCTGGAGTTCCGCTAAAATTTACTGTTTAGTCAATAAAATAATATTATAATACATGAAAAGCTGAATCAAGTCTATTATCTAAGAATCTTTTCAGGAAAAGGTCTTTAAGAAAAAATTTGTTTCACTACAACGTGTGAGATCGTACAGGTGTATAAGGATTGTGTTGTTCAACATTTTATAACTTATAACGAATTCGCTGATATACTTAAACTTGATTAATAGTTATGTTTCTTCTTCTTCTTCGTTAGTTCTCAAGTGTGTCTAATTTTTGAAATTCTAACCGGTTTTGAATCACTTATGCTCTTGAGTTTACTTTTCTTTTGTTACATCAGACAATCCTTAAATTAGGGATAGTTTCAGCTTAAAAGGGTTTTGGGCTGAAAAATAAAGTTCTTCCTTATGTTTCAGATTGTGATAAAACATATTTTCCTTTCAAAATATGGAAAATATTTCCAGTTATGAAAATGAAGCAATTTAGGCATAGATTATTAGCTAAACACATGTTTTATGCTCTTAATTACCGTTAAAAATTCTTTTCCTGACATTAAACTTGATTTCTAACCCTTAACCAATTGATAATGAAATAAATATTTTGAATTTGATATCATTTCATGCAATAAATATTTATAAACTGAAAGAAAAGTATTTATTACTTTAGATAACAAATGATTGCTAAGGATTTTTAAAAAGCTATTATGAAAAATGATATGAATTTTTATTAGTTTATAGAATATTAAGAGCCCTTATAGTTGGTATCTTTCAAACAATGTTATTCTAAAATGAAGTTAAACTTTTGGGTTGAAATTGATTTTGGCTAAAATTGAGGACCACTTTCTTCTTGTTTTCTTTTCGTTAGAGTTCTGGAATCAAGTGATAAGGAAAGTGGTAACTCTCACATGGGATTTGACACAATTGTATTCCTAAACTTATATATAGTCTTTATATTATACTGAATTGTTGTACACATTGAGAATCAGTTCCATAGTTTAGTCGCAAACTTCAATGAAGGCATCGTTACGCTAACAAATCATTGCAATTGCAGATCCAGTGCCTAACAATTGGTTGTTGTTATTGTTAAAGCTCAAGAAGAAAAAGAGAGAACTTTTTCTTATTGTAAGAGAAAAGTTTCAGTCATTTTCAGATTGTCTTTTATTGACTGAAACTGTTCTCTTCGGTTTCGAGTTTAAGAAAAAAGAGAAAACCCCTTATTTAGTGTTCGCTTCATTATAGGTAAAACTTTAGGTCTAATTTAGTCGACTCTTAAGAAAATCCCTGATGAATATGTTGAGCACTAATGAAATTAATACGTGAACGGTTACATTTCTAGCAGTTATAACAATTTGTATTGTGTAAGTCATCGCAATTATACACGCTATAGTCATCTCAACAAATTTAGACACACGTATAGTGACATAAAACACTCTTTTTTCATACTAGAAAACTAAGAGATTATTTTGTTCAACAGTATGACTCAATCTCTTGAAGCTATTCCGCAAACAAAAACAAACTTAATAAAAAAATTTATCAAATTTTCTTTCAGAAATTAACTTAGTTTTTCTTCATGACATTGAATGGTCTGATGTTTTTTCCCTTATACTAAATCCTATTTCGTCGAAATTAATTTCATCAAAAAATTAAGATATTTTGCTGATTGAAACTTAGCTTTTGTAGGAATTGTTTGAACCAATCGAGAGCTTCCCAATCAGCAAAAAACTTTCTTTGATTCAAATGACTAAAAGCTCGCTATAATTGAGGTAATTATCATTAAACTCGAGTTTCACTCTAACTTTTGTTTTACCCACAAAACTATTAGTTTTTATTTATAGGAGAAAAACTTCAAGTCTGATCAGACATTTCTCAGCATCTATTCTGATAAGTTAGAAAACAGTAAGAATTTTCTTCTCAATTAAGAATCCAAAGCAATTGAACGTTGAAGCGAAAAAAGTTCAGTGAAATGCTGTATAAGAGCCGGAATTTATGGTAATTCATTTGCGGCTAATGCTAAAAGTAATTTATTTCTGTTTGTAACGAAATATTCCCTAACATTCTCCTAAAGTTAATCAAAGTCAAAGTCAGTCACTTATGCCAGTTGTTCGTATGCATCACTTCTGACCTGAGGTAAGACTAGAAGACTAGTTAAACATTTGTCAAGAAATTTATAAATTGTTTTTGAAAACTCTTTAAAATTGAACCCGAATTAGAATTGAAAGCAGAAACTATTTAGCAATAAAACAGCATAAATTGGTAATCTATCAGAATCTCATCAAAGTTATTCAGTTTGTGCAAAATTTATAGAATGAATAACCAAAACCTTTTTTAAGCTATTGATTAATTATTCTGTTTTTTGAAGCATAAAACCTAAAGAATCCTTTCAATAGTTCTGATAATTAATTAACAGCTATTATTTAAATAGCAATCTTTTATGTTTTCATAAATCAATTTTAACCAGAACTTAAGCCCTTTTAAAAGCAATGTTCAGATTAAAATCCCACACAACACGAAAATACTTGTTCAATATTATTAAGGAGAGATAAGTGTGAGATTTAACTCCAGTTTTAAAATGCTTTAATGATACTCAACATATCATGTTTTTTGTACCAGATTAAAGACTCAAAGATAAGAACTGTCAATAAAAAAGGTGATTTTCAGAATGATATCTCAAAATTTCAAGACCTCGCGTGAAAATATTTCCAAATGAAAAATAACCTGAAAAAGCAAAAAACAGATAACAGCTTAATATTTCATTTTAAGTGTTTTACTCGACTGCCGAAAACACAAAATTTCAAAAATTGTAAAATGAAGAAAATAGAACTTTATGTTAAAGGCTGACGAAAACGATGAAAGGTATTGAATTTTGAATCCTAGACGAATAAAATTCGATTAACTTAAACTAAGAATTGATTTTTATAATACAAGAGAATTTAGATTTGAAATTAGAAAAACATAAATGTTATTAAAGTTGAATTAAAGGGTAATACTTATTACACAGCTTTATAATCGAAAAGTGGTGGGAATATATCTAGGAATGAGAGACTTGAGTATAATTGGTTGAAGCATTTGGCTCACAAGTTAACATTCAGAAATCTCTTGTTCTCACTTAAGATTCAATTATCAGATTTGATTCATACACAGAATTAAATTAGTGAATGAAAGAGCCATACAATACCACTCTCTCAAAATAGAGTTCTTCTGAATTAAGTTTCCATTATATTAATTGATTTTAGTTTCAATTAAAACTACACAATAATGGGAATCCAGTCTTTCTTATGAAAAATATTCTCCTTAATAATTAAGTTATTATTATTATTTTTAAATATAATCTATAATTTTTGTGCTATCAAAATATGTTTCATTCTTATTATTAGTTTAAGATATTCTTACGAATGAAATGCTGTGAACTTAAAGAAATCCAATCTATTATAGATTATCTATAAATAGAAGTCAATTCAAAATTTTTCACTCTGAAAAATGAATTGAAAACAAGAATCAAATTACAAGACTTGGTATTCTTGAAATTTTCAATAAATTATTTGTAATTCAAGTATCGGTTCATAAAAATTCCTAAATGAAACTTTGGATCATATTTCTAAGTAGTAAAAAATATTTGATAGTTGTGAACACATAATACTAGTATTAAGTCTGAATTTTCAAAACTATTTAATAGTGGAATGAATTGATGATAAAAAAAATTTATATACGGAATGATTTAAGATAGAGCTCGTATTGATAGATATTAAACAACACAAAACTAATTTAATACTTGAGTACAGATATTAATAATTTTTTGAAATAGTGAGAGTACGAGAGAATTGCAATCAAAAAAGTTTCATAATAGGTATTACTTACTAGTAAAGTAAGCAATTTGATGCCACTTATTGGTCGACTACTTGGCATTCGCAATACTTAATAAACTTTTACTTCATACTCATCTCTAGAGATGCATTCTTTGAGGTCCTTTAGCCAGACTTATAAATGTCAAGACTTTTTTAGGTAGCAATATATGGCTTGTAAATAAACCCACTCATTCGACAGACTGTCGTATAATTTAATAGTGAATGAAGAGATACCACTATTGACAATACTTAGAAATCAAACTAATAGTACTTTTATATTTATTTTTTATTATTTTGAGTAAAAGTTATTCTATAAGATTCTTTTCATATGACATTATGTCTTATTGAATATCATTATTTTTATCCGGTTAAGTGATTTTGAAACTTTGCTAAACTTTTTATTCTATTTTTTCATTCTTAATGAATGTTGAATTGAACTTTTTATTTAAGTCATATTCAAGTCTCTGAATATCAATAAATTTTTGAGTTTATCTTATTATTGCCAGAGAACTAAATTTTCTTTTTTTGTAAAATATATAAATCATTATTCTTTCGAGATTTCAAGGATTCTTATTTTTCTCTTTAAGTATTAAAATTCAATTCAAAACTTTTTTTTAGCTGAAAGTAAATGAAAAATAATTTATGATCCAAAAAAGTAACGAATGTTCTCAACCAATGATATCAAGGTTTTCAATCAGTTACATATCTGAAAAACCTCTTAGTTTGATAAATGCTCTGTATGATTGAGAGAAGTTAGATATATAGAGAAGGTTTTGGCGACTCATTATCATAAAAGCGTATTGTCAATGAAAAGTTATACATGTTATGTCATACATGTCTTGAATGTAATTTCCTCTTACGTTACTCTTATGTTAAGAATGACAATAATTCTTGTTATAGTTAAGAGAATTTCTTAGTTCTATTACATTGACAATGATTTATCAATTCTTATAAATCATAATGTCTTACATCAGTTTGTGATCAGTAATACTAATATATCTCTAGTTATTGATATAAAATGTTAAATTACTTTTTGATATACCTATAAAAATGAAAAGTTTAATGATACCTAACTTGCAATTTATTCAAACTTAACATTCGTTTTTATGTGAGATAAAATTTTTTAACTCAATCTTAAAAGTTTGGAATAAGTATAAGTTTTTATTCTAATCAGCATGACGTTGGGTGAGAACTATTAAAGTTCTTCTGAGGAAAATCATGTTTTGAGAAAAATTAAATTCTTTTTTCTTCACATTGTAAGTAAAATTAATATTTTTATGAGATTATTAATGAGATTAATTAATTAATATGAGAAAAGTTATTATTTTATATCTAAAGCAAATTTTAATTTTCACTCAACTCAAGTTTTTTCCATCAAAAAATTGAAAATAAACGTTTATCGCTCTCACCCGACTATAAGTTATCTCTAACTTTACTTCTATTTTGATCTTTTTTCTGAGAAAATTTACATTAATTACTTCAAAATTATCTGATTTTTGATGTTGAAATATTGAGTTATTTTATTTAAAATTTATCTTTTTATGCTATGTTACTTCCCAAGGCATAAATTCTATGCAAGAAATTTTATTTCTCAATTACTATATAAATTGCAAATAATTGAAACATAATGATTAAACATCAATAAAATGTTATTTCACTTATTTTTCAAAATTCTTAATCGAAAAATAAAAGTCTCTCAAAAGATAAGGTTGCGTGAAAATGATAATTAAACAGTAAAAATGCAAATTAAAGGGGTTATTTAATTAAAATTGATCAATCAAATTATAATAAATAAAACAAACTTTCAAAAAACTTTGTATTTGACAGAAATCCCATCTGAAGTATTACTAATTAAATTAAAATCCGTTAACTTCTAAAAATGTTTAGTTAATTAACAGAATCAAATTATTATTGGATTATAATCTAATATATATTTCAACAATAATGTCAATCAGAAATCTCTGAAATTTGATTCTCACGAGAGAGAAAAAGCAGAATATTATAGAGATAGTTCTGTTTGTAAGATAACTATTACGTTATGAAAATACTATTGACGTTAAGTTAATGTTGAGAACAAAAAGCAAAGAGAATTCATGCTACGTGTGGAAAGCGTGAGTGTGTGATAAAGACTTAATTCAATTAACATCATGATCGAGAAGAGAAAAATTGGTTCATGAAATCCATTTACATAATTAAACAAAAATATTTTAGAGCTTGTTTTGAAGCTAAATATTTTTTATCATTAGCATTACTTTTGGTGTTTGTTTTAGTTAATTAAATGCAAAAGAGATTTATTGACGTTAATATAATTTTTATTTTTTGTTCAAACTGTTTTTTCCACTTTTACCTGTTCATTATGCAGTTTCACTACTTATCTCGAAATAATATTTGCTTTTCATTTTTACTATCTATTGACTCAATTCATTGCTTTCACATCAATTAGCAAATGAATCCACAAAACAAGAGATAAAATTGTGTTTGTGCACGATTTTCAAGTTGAAAATTATCAATTTGCAAATTAATTTGTATATATTCTTATAAATAATTAAAAACTTATGTTTTTTACTTATCATAATTAATATCAAATGTTTTTCACTCTAATTAGTCGAAAATTCAAAGTTTGCTCAGAAAACTTTATCTCAATTTAGTGACTGAGCATTAAAATTCATTCAATTATTGATAACATATTTTAAATTATATCTCATGTCATAACAGAGAGAAGTTGAAGCCACAAATTGGTTAAAAATAAGAATGACCTCTCCCTTCAATTTTCTTTTGAAAATTAAAAAGTTTTACTCTTTTCAAAATTACTCAATCAAAAAACTCAATTAAAGAATTTCATGAATATGGTAAATATTTGTGCTTTAGGTATGAATATTACTATTACTCCATTCAATAGAAAGAACTGGTTTTTAATTTAAATTATTCAATTGGTAATAAAAGTTTGTACTCAAATAACTTGTATCGTATAAATAACTTATTGATTTCAACCCATGCTCTAAACTTGTAATTGAATTTTTGATCACATAATTTATTGTTTACATTAGATTTTTACAAACGATTTATTTTTAATGCATTTAAGTTAGTCTTTTCCCAAACTCAATGTTACAAATTGTATATAACTGTATATTTTTTAGACTGTTCACTGAGTTAAAGTATTTAACTTACTCAACATGAGCATAAATAATATTTCTCCTCTAATTTTATTATACTTGTACGATAAATTATTTTTTATTCTCGCGATTTTTCATTATTTTTACTTCAATTTACTGTTTCACTTTAGTTTTCTCATTTCAAGCTTAATGGAAAGAAAATGCAATCAAACCCGTTAATAGAAAACATAACTTGATTCAGAATAAAAAATGCTTTACGTTAACGGTTCAGTATTTTTTCAGAGTTTACTTCATTTATGTTTTTTTTATCGAATGTAAGAGAACTTTTGTAATTTGATAATCATTTCAAAATAAATGGAGAGTTAACTTATTTTCATGTTGAAAAATGAAAATAACATTGAAATTCATCAAAAAATTTAAGAATATTCTGAGTATTGAATAAATTAAATCATGAATGATTCGAAAATTTATTCTTGATATCAAGCCATTCAACTATACATGCATTGAAATGATTAAAGATTTGAAGCAAAATAAGAAACCATTTGAATTAATGAACATAAATTGTTTAATTCACATAATGTTTGCATAACTGCATTACTGCCAAATGAGTGTCAAATTATAGCGTCGATTATTTGTTAGTATATTATTGTTCATAAGGGAAACATTCATATAATATTTATGTAATTTTTGAATAATTCAATTTTATTCCCAAATCGGGCAAAAAAGCATTAGTGCCCAAAAAAGTAATATAAAAATACTTAATTCAGTTGAATAGTATTTTTTTTATTAGGAAAACGTTTTGTTATTTTTATTTTATATGAAGTTGAAGAATAAATTAGATTTTCTCATTAACTCTGGTTCAGAAGTTTAACCGAGAAAAAGTGACTCTTTTACTGGATTTTTGATGCCTTTTTTGATATTTCAACTTTTTTTGTAGTTGAAAATTAGTCATAATTTATTATATTGTATGAGAAAAAAATTTAATTCGAAAAGTAAATCTCGATTCATTTTTTAAGGTGTAAAAATACCATTTTTTGATAAAGTATGCCTTAAAGGTTGATAAAGAAGTTTTTTTAAATGAAGATAAGTCTAAAATTAGTTTTATTTTCTTATAAATATTATAACAATATTTTTCTTAAAGATTATATCACATCCCATGTGTCTCAATATACACAAAGCCCATAATCAGGATACGATTTTTTGCGTAACTTATTTATCAAATCCATTGTAAGAGTTTAAGTGAAAAACATTTGTTTGAAAAACAAAAATCTTACAACAAAGTACTTAATTTTGACGCCTGAAAAGTCTCATAAATTGAGAGTGAATAATTTTAAGAAAAATAATTTCTTAATTGTATACTTCAAATAATTAAAATTTTTAATTTCAATTCATTAAGAAATATAAGTTTCGCTTAAACAAAATCATTTCGCAGTTTTTAATTTCTCTTCCATCGAGCGAAATAACACTCTTTCAAACTTGAATTTTTATTCAAAGCTAACTTTCGAAATAATTAAAGACGTTTTTCTTCTCAAAATTGCTTAAATTATTTCTTTTTAGAATATTTAATCATTTCAAGATAGTTGGCATTTATTCCTTCTTTAATATATATTTGGAAAAAGAGTCAATCAATTCATTTCATTCTTGACATTGAGTCTTGATTTTCAACTCTAAATCGATAGACAATTTAATATTATGTGAATTACTTTTCATGAGTTTATTTGATTTCATTATAAGCCTTATTAAACCAACGCTTGACTTATCATTTCTCTATTGATCGGAACTCTATTATTTCGATCGAATGAACCCAATGTTTGACGCATCGAATAATTTATTAAACAAGTTATACTGAATTTTGGGGAAAATCACTCACATATAAAGTTTAATATAGAAATTCGATAAACCCCTTAACTGTTTTTGAGTCTTTAGGAAATTATTTAAGTTATAAAGATTATAATGAGATGAATATGTAATTATTTTTGATTCATTTTTTCGGCGAAGAACTTTTTAAAGTTTCGAATTTCTATTATTATTGAAAACCAAATAAGTGAATATGATTCAAAAGTTAAAAATTGGAAAACACATTAACTAAAAACACTATTTAATTAGTTTATTGATAAAAATATTTAAAATGTTAACTCTTTCTCAATTTTGAACTTTTTTCCCTAAAGTTTTCTTATGGAGAAAACTCGAGTAAGAATTTTTTTCCAAAGTTTTTAAGGTTCAGTTTTGTGTATAATGAATGAACTTTTGATTAAAAATGAAATCCATAAATTATTTTCACCAGAATTTTCTACATTGACATAATGGTCAAAAATGAAATTAAAAAGTCAGATACGCCGAATGTTGCAAAATGTTGGTTAACTATGGCATTATTGAAAATATCCTGTAGATTTACTAATAAATTAATTTTCTTAATGAGTTATAAGGAAGCCATACATCTATACTTCAAATACTATACACGACAAATGATTAAGTCTTTGACTCTTGAGTGAATTCAAGTGAACAAATATGCGCGCAATCCTTATACCTGTACGAGTATGTCATTAGTTTTTTGTTGAAAGTTAATCTTAATTTCAGTCTTTCATTAGATGGAATTCTTTTCATTTTCATACATATCCTTTGGCTTACTATTGAATTCAGAGTTATTGAAATAAATTTCTCCCTAAATATGGAATGAGTTCTGCTTTTCAAACATACAGATAAATATAGAATAAAAAAAGAAAAATTCAAAACTATTTCAGTCAGTCATAAATTAGACTTTTATTCATAACATATCATTCAAATATTTCAAATCAGCATATTTTAAAGTCTTAATTTATTTTCTCTTTCAGATAAAAGCTTTTACCACAAAAAATAAATCATTAAATAAGACCTTTGAGAAAATTCGACAAAACTTGAATGACATGATATAAGAAGATAATTAAAACTACAAAATATAAGTGATGTATACATTACGACCAACTCGTTCACTGCCATCACTTATACCAGTGAAAAGTAATGGAATGGTTTATCTATTAAATAAACAAAATACGAATAACCCATTGATCCGCTTAAGACATCACCTAATAATACCCAGAAGAATGATTGCCAAACTATTACAGGTTCGTGAACTCAGATTCTGTTTTTATATCCAAACTCAATAATAAAACACAAAAGAATAGGAGTTATGATCCAATCTATTTAGGATAATATCTATATATTTCTGAATAATACAAGTATAAGAGATGAACAGATCATGATTTGTGAATATATGACTCAGAAACGGTTGGGTCTCATTAAATCCAGTTGACCGACAATAGTTCTCCTGACCATTGGAGTCGACAGCCCATAAAGATTACTTTCATTTATTCCATTTGTTACCAAAAATCCTCTTTTCTCCCCCTGGACTCCCCTGACTATCACATCCGCACTCTTAGTCATTAGTTAAGCACTAAAAGATATTTGAATAGAGCCTGAATAGAGCCACTCAACTAAAGTGTATTTTCCTATTATTATAGAAGTGACAGAACTATACATACTATACTTATCTGACCACAAATTTGATTAATTACTACACAAGTATATGAGTTTTGATATTTAGCTTGTTATTAAAACCACAATTTTCAATAACAATGTCATTCTTCGTGATATTGAAAATATATAATGTATGACAACTTTCAATTAATTCATGCTTTTAATACATTACTTATTTGCATATCAATGATAATCATGAGTTTGGATCTTATTATTATTGGGGTTTGAGTTGACTCATGGCTTTTATAAATTTTAATATATTCCAAAGTTTAATAATAACAATAATTTAAATCCTTCAGAAAATGTTTCAAAAACTAATTATTATATGAGATGAATGATAATGAGATCAAAATGAAAAGTCAATTAAAATGAATGAGAACTTTAGTGAAGCAGAAATAGTTTGAAGTTATTCTATACTGAGAAATAGCTATTGAAGGAAATAAATAGTATTTTTGTGTAGCCTATTATATGATACATTACCATAACAAATACATATAACATATTAAGTAGAAGGCATTGGTTCGGTCAATAAGTCCTACAAACTAATGGTTTGTGAGCTTTCAAAAACTCATTTTTATTGCCCCATTGAGTGCAGGGAAACGTTTATATTAGTTGACAATGAATCGAAACAGTAGTGAAGTTTCAACTAATAGTATAATACAGTTAAATAGTTCAGTAGTGAAGTCAGAAAACCCTCCGGAACTGATTGACAATGAGAAGTGAACGAGAAATGCGTTGCAATAAAACTTTACATATTATATACACTAAACTTTTGAAATACGAAACTTTTTCGTCTACAACAAGCTATTTAATCATGCAGTGAAACATTTTTCTTATGTCAAAAAGTCTGACCAAACTTTCTCTTTCTTTGTGGTTCTTAAACAGTCAAAATATTTAGGATCTATACAGGAAAATATCAAATCAGAGACTTGTATGGCATGTGATATCACTTATCTTTTTCTATGCTTTTGATCGATATATTTTCTCTATTTTTTCTTCAATTCACGGATCAAAGGATGAAATTTTGATATTTGCATAATTAGACTTTTATTTAATTAAATTGCAAGAAATGAAATATATAAATGACTTCAAGATATAGACGAAACCTTTCAAAGGCTTTCGAATGAATAGAGAAAAAGTCTCTTATATTTCACCAGAAGTTAAGAATAAGTTTTGATATCCGTAGCGATGGTTTCGGGTTTGCTATTAATTGTATCTCAGGAAACATCGAAAAAGTAAATAGAAAACAGATATTACTTATGATACGATTGTTAGCGAAACAGCAAACGATGTTTTGGTTTATGATGAAGAATAGCAAAGAATAGAAGAAAATCAGAATCAAAATGTGTATATGATTTTAGCCACAAATGCAATATTTTTATGAGACTATTGTGCTAATAGAAAATGACATCCAATGATATTTGATATCACAAAATAGTATACTATTAGGTGATTGAGGAAAATAAGTTTGTTTAGGCTTAAGAAATCATTTTTGGGTCAAAGAAATTGAATGCCTTTACATATTGTAACGCATTTTCATTATTATTATATTATTCTTCGTTTTGTCGTTACTTTAGTTTATCTTTTTGGTAATTCTTATGGTCACTGTTATCATAAATGTTCTTTTCATTATTGACACAACAAGAAGAATAGGCAACGAAGCGAAGAATGAGAGTATGAGACAATTGAATCAATATAACAGAAAATAGATTTTTATAATTGAATACTATTTTTTCCAAAAAAAAGTTAACGTTTTGGATGAAGAAAGACCTAATAGCTTAAGATTACAGGAAAGTCATCCTAAATCTATTAGATTAGAAGTGCTTTCAAGTCAATCAAAAGTTACCATAACTATCGACGGCGCGACTGTATGTTTCAAATTAAATTGTTTATCATATTTATAGTGTTAAATATTCATTGAATCAATTTATTGAATAGATTTTAGATGATTCGGAAGATAATAAGGGTCGAGGAATACATGTTCTTGTATTACATCAATCGACCGGTTCTGTAATGGCTCAGAGACTGTTTGATACATATTCTCCTCATGAGGACGAAGCTATGTCTTTGTTTTT
>JAQFXV010000430.1:0-22802 GCA_034694065.1 Camisia spinifer
GGCTGATATTGACGCAGACGGAAGACTCACTTGCGATGAATTCAATGTTGCGATGCATTTGATTGATTGCGTCAGAGCTGGAGATCCCGTTCCTCTTGTTTTACCGCCCGATTTGATTCCACCATCTTATAGACGAAAGAGATCACTATCGGGTTCAGCGGCAGTTCCAATAGTTGCGCCAGCGATGGCACCCGCTGTCGAACTTATTCCCGAAGAAGCTCTTGGAAAAGGAGGATTTGTGGCTACCTTTGAAGATAAGAGAAGAGAAAACTTCGAGAAAGGACAGGCAGAACTCGATAGGAGAAGATTAGCATTACTTGAACAACAAAAACGAGAGCGAGAAGAAAGAGAAAGGAAAGAAAGAGAAGAATATCAGAAACGCGAACAGATTAGGTTTCATTTCTAACCTTTTCATCATTTATTCTTTTATTTAATTGTTATTATACTTATTTTGTTGAAAGACTTGAACAGGAGAGGAAAAAACAGGCAGAGCTTGAAAAACAGCTTCAAAAACAAAGAGAAATTGAAGCTGAAAAAGAGGAACAAAGGCGTAAACATCTTGAACAAAGAGAAGCCGCCAGACGTGAAATGGAAAGACAGAGAATGATTGAATGGGAAAATACTCGTAAACAAGATTTAACGAATCAGATACAGAAAACACACGAAGAAGTTCATAGATTGAAGTCTAAAAAGAAATCGTTGGCTATTGATATGGAACAAGTGAACAATAAGTTGAATGAATTGAGTGGAACTGTTGGCGAAACCAGAAAAAAAGTGGTTGACGTTAAGGCAGAAATCGATTCAATGAGAATAGAAAGAGACCAGAAGTTAGGTCTTCTCACCTCTATTAAGGCTCAGATCAAGACTTTGAATGATAGACAGCTATATATAGAACAAGAAAAGCTAAACTTAGCCCAACAGCTAAAGAATACATCAACTGGTATTGTCATGTTTTATATTCATATTTAATTACCTTTTAATCAATAGTTATCAATAACTTTATAACTAATCTCTCAAAACATTATAAAAGTTGTTTAGATATTCAAATTTGTTAATGATTTGATATGTAATTAATGAATAGGAGTAACAAATCCGGGAACAGATCAATTCGCGCTTCAAAATAAACAAATCAATATAAATCAATTGAAATCTCAAATAGAACTCTATGAACAGGAGAGGGCAACAAAATTAGCAGACTTTAAGAATAATAACTCACAAGTCAGTGAACTAAAGGAAAAATTGCAGGAAATGATTGTGAGAACCAGTGATTTGGCGCAAGTTTATGAAAATAAACGTTTAGAAGCACAAGAACTACGCGATAGCGCTAACCAAGAGGTTGTCGAAGACATAAACACCGGTTGGGGTCAAGAAGTGCCCTCTGATGTCGAATGGCCTACAAGTCATGAAAAAATTAAAACTAATTCAACTGTTACTAAATTTAGATATAGATGTCTTTATGCATTCCATGCAAGAAATTCAGACGAACTTTCTATTGAACCCGGAGATATCGTTCTTGTAATTCATTATTTCTCTCTTTTATTTACCTTAATTCAAGTCGAAAGGTCTTTATTTACATTTTAAATGTTTGACAGGTGGACACCAGCGCCTGTTCAGAGCCCGGATGGCTTTCAGGAGAAGTGAAGGAACATATCGGTTGGTTTCCTGAAGCCTATGTCGAAAAGATTCAATCTGAAGACGGAAACTATGGAGAGACTATACCTGAACATAATTTTGAAATCACAAAACACACAACATTAGAGTATGAAATATTATTATTTTGATCCACTTTTATGTTTTCTCAAGTTATTTATTATCTCATATTTACGTTTTCTTATCTTGTATTTCATTTCCTTATATTTTACTATAACTTAATAGTCTTTTTCCTCTAATAAATAATTAAATATCGTTTTGTTTGAATTAAAGTTATTTAGTTTAAAATAATAACTAATATTTTAGAGGCATAGCTGAGGCACCAGAGAATGGTCAGGAACCAGTTGAAGAAGAAGTGATTGCAAGCAAAGCGTCTCCATTCATAACATCAGAAGAGTCTCGTTTTCAACCGCCGACCGCTAGTAATAAAACTCCAGAACCGAGTTCTGATTCATTCAAAGCTCAAGCCATATATCCCTGGAAAGCAAAAGAAGACAATCACTTGTCTTTTGCAAAGGGAGATATCATTACCATTAAAGAACAGCAGGACATGTGGTGGTTCGGATTTCTTAATGGTAACTCTGGTTGGTTTCCAAAGTCATACGTTAGAGAATTGGACCGAAGCGGAGATTCTAATGAAGACGAAGAGTATTATTTGTCATTATATCCATTTGAATCACAAGAATCGGGAGATTTGGCATTCGATTCAAATGAATTGATTAAAGTAGTGAAAAAAGAGGGCGACTGGTGGACAGGTTCTATTGGAGATGTTAGACATGGAGTTTTCCCTTCTAATTATGTTCGTTTAGCACAACCTGAAGAAATCGTAAGACATTTCCTTTCTTTGTAAATCATTTTTACATTTATTATTACTTCATATAAATTATAATATATTTAATGGTTTGTTTGTTTGTCAAAACGTTTGCTTTTGGAGCTTAAGCTTTAATGAATGTTAACGGGATTTTTGTAATTGTAATTTGTTTGTAAAGCCAAAGCTAGTGTTGTCAGAGCCAAGTATTCCAGCGCCTAAAACCACTTCTGCGCCACCACTTCAAAGCCAAGTGTCTGCTCCAACTCCCCCACCAATGAGTGAGGGAGAAGTAAGTCATCATTATATTAGCTAAAACTATCTTTATATTTGTTCAAAACTAACATTTCTCTATCACTACTATTGCTTTCATTTAACATTTTAAAGAGAAGAGATTCCGAAACTTGTGATTCACCCAAACCATCAAAGGTCTCGCTTTTTGTATAACTATTTCCTAACAATTCAGCTTATTTTTGATTTTATCTCTATTTTCTGTTTCATGTTTTCCATTCATAAAATTAATCAAATGCTATGTTCGGTAACTAGAAATCAAAGCTTAAGAAATTTGAAATCGTGACAGTGATCGCGCCCTATAAAGCGACCGGACCTGAACAGCTTAGTCTTGAAAAACAACAGTTAGTTCAGGTTCGTAAGAAGACATCTTCTGGTTGGTGGGAAGGAGAGATTCAAGTCAAGGGTAAGAAGAAACAGGTCGGTTGGTTTCCTGCATCTTATGTCAAATCGTTAAACCCTTCGACTGGTTCTGGAGGTTCTTCTGCCAGATCAACACCTGATCCCGTCAAACAAAAATCAGAAGATACAGAATTAGGTACGAGTTATATTGAGTTATATAACTTTTTCTTTGTATTTTCATGTTTTATATGTTTTTTGTTGCTTCTTATTTTTCAAGGTTCACAATATTTCAAAACTCAATTTAATAACTCATCACTTGTCATATGAATTGATGATTTGTTATTGAAAATAAATAGAATGTTTTTCAATTTATAAATGATAGGTTTTATATGAACTTATCTGATAACAAACCATTCAATACTTTTTTGTTTGTTTTTTCTTATCATAATTTAGAGCTAAAAATTTTCCCGAATCTAATCATAACTTATTATTTATATTATTATATTTTCATTACAGAGAAAGTGATAGCAATTTATCCATTCAAAGGTATTGTTAAAACCAGTAATTTTTTTAGATAATAGTGTTTAAAAGTTTTTCATTTATATAGCAATTGATATAATCATTAAAAGTAAAGTAAGACAAATCAGAATTGAATATATTAAGCATTAAAATTATTCCTCTATTTGAGGTTGTTTTTTGGCCCCATTGACCCGCTTTCCCGACCCTAACCATTAAGATAATAGTTGTGATTAAATATAGTTCTATCAGTTTCTAAATAAAGTTTGACATTTTAGACTGTGCTCTAATTTTAATGATTATATTATTTAAATTGATTTAAATGTTAAAGACTTCTAAATAACTATTATTTGATATATATATATTTGAAAATTGTGGAATTTAATAGTAATTTATTTAAAAGCTCAACACGACGATGAACTATCTTTTGAGACAAATGATATAATTAAAGTATTAGCCAAAGAGGACACGACGTGGTGGAGAGGACAACATTTCACTACTAATGCAATTGGATTATTCCCATCAAATCACGTCGAGATTATTCGCGATCAATGTATGTATTATTTAGAAAACAAATGAGCGGCAAAACCGTATTATCTCATATATTATGAGATCTATTTTTATTTGATTTCGTTATCATTTTCAGTACCGGCCAATTTGGGTATTTTTTAAATATTTTTAAGCTAAATAGAGGCTAATTTTTGGGAAAAAATAAGAGGAAAAGAATATTTTGGGTAAAATTGGTGGAAAAATAGAGGGAAAAGTTAAAATTTTCAGTATTTTCAACAAATTTTTGAAAATTTTAAGTAAAATTATGAAATGATTAAAGTTTTCCCCCAAAAATTTGATGTTTTTGTGAACGTTTTTTAAAAAGACCTCAATAGGTACCAAAACCCAAACCCCCTGTGAAAAAGTTGATTTTGTTTAATGATTTGCCGAATGTTTTCTAATAATTTGATAGCTTTTATTATCTTTAGATTACAATTATTATAATTTAAATTTTCTACAATATTCTACAATATTCTATATTCGATCGCATGATCTTAATTGGGATAATACGGTGTTTTCAATAGTTTGATATGAAGTCGCTCTTTGTTGTAATTTCTGTTGAATTGATTAATTGATCTGAATCTAGACTTCATTTCTTACACATACCACTATTTTTCGTACTGCTTTTGTAGGAGAGAATCCAAGAGTTGATTATTAGTTGTGTCAATTGTGTCGGGAGACCCACTACTAGAGACACTTCCAATACTTTCTGCTACCAAATAATAGTTCACCCAAACGGTCGTATATTTGATGTGACATTTATTCAATTAATCACTTTGAAGGCATCTCTTTTGGGATTATTCAAAAACAACTTATAATTAATAATAATATCAATTTTTAATTATTATATAATTAATCAAATATATAAATATGTATATTATGTAAAGTTTAGAAATTTATTAATCTATCAAAAGATGCTTTTTATTCATCATTTGATTGTTTGAATATTTTATTTCTCCAAATGTTAGCTTTGTTTTAATTAACGAGTTATCAGTAGTGGGTCTTCTATTTATTGTTAAGTTTTTGTTTTTAATTTCTATCAATTTTTAATGAATTTTTTTCCACTAATTCTTATTAATTTTTTCTATTTTATTTTCTATTTATAGAAAATTATAATTATTATAAAATGATCGTTTTGTTTATTTTTTATTGATTTGATAATCGATTCTAAGTTATAAGAAATTGTTTTAATATTTAGAATCTCTTTAAAGCTTAAATTTTCGAATCTCTCACTATTTAGCTGTTGAAAAAAGTTATATTAATGTACTTTCAGTTTAATTGCAATCATGAATAATAACAAATTTTGATTTTATCGTTGAAACTCTTGAATTTTTGATTATAATTCTATCAGATGATGAAAATGATGAAAATGATGAAAACAATTATGTTTATGAAGAAGAAAATGTTTATCAAGAAGTAAATGGTTGTGAAGAAGAGAATGGTTATGAAGAAGTAGAACAAGAATTAGAATCTGAGTCTTATATTTTAACCGATACAGAACGGAAAAGACAGAATCTTATTAAGGAGTTTATCGCTACTGAAAAAGCTTACGTTCGAGACATGGAAATCGTGATTGACGTGAGTTATAAATCATAAATTTAGTATAATTTTCAATTACAATCAATTGATATGAAATACAGGTATTTCAATTGCCTCTTAAACGAAATAATTGCTTAACTGATGAGGAATCGGAACGAATATTCGTGAATTGGCCCCAATTAGTGGAATGCAATCAAAAGTTTTTGAAGTATATATTAATTTAAAGTCCTGTCAACTCAATAAATATTAATCCATAGTTTTGAAACCTCTAAAACTCTAGAACTCTTCGCAAACGTAAACGTAGAGCTACTGTGAGTCACAATATGATTATTATCGATGAAATAAGTGATGCTTTCTGTCATCATTTGTCTCAAATGACAGACGAATATATAAAATACTGTTCGCGACAATTATCTGCGGCGCGACTCATACAAAATAAAACTGAAAATGACCCCAATTTCAAAGAGATTTGCAAAAAGTGTTCACAAGACCCCCGAGCAAATCGTTTGCCGCTTAGCAGTTATTTACTTAAACCTATGCAGAGAATCACTAAATATCCATTACTTATCGGCAAAATATTGGACAACACGCCTCAAAATCATTGTGATTTCATTAATTGTGAGCAAGCGCTCAAATTATCTCAAAGTTTGTGCATAAAAGTTAACGAATCCTGTCGTGCGAGAGAAGACTCAGAAAGATTAGACTGGATTCAAACTCATGTCCGCTGTGATGGTGTCGATCAAAATATAAATTTCAATTCTGATACTAATTGTTTGGGTGATTATAAATACTTAGATTTTTGGGTACATTGTTTGAAACGTAAAATCAAATTAATATAATTTACAGGTCGGCGACAGTTATTACATTCGGGAAGTTTAATAAAAGCTAATTCTGGCCGAGATTTAGTTGGCTTTCTGTTCAATGACTTTCTTTTATTGACTATTTGTTTGAAAGAAATACCGAAAATAACTAATGTGTTCGCATCTGACAAAGCTATGTCTTCATTATATCGCATATACAAAGAGCCCATTTTACTCAATGATATCATAATAACAGAACTCTCACAATTCGAGACCAATTTAGATCCATGTCTTTTCCAAATTTGCCTTAAATCTCAAGAAAGGTATTTAATTTTGAAGGCCATCAGTACTAATGAACGCTCACTTTGGGTCAAATATATCGACATATCTTCGCGACATTTTCGTGATGTTCAAAGAGTTGAGACCTCATCGATGATCAAGTCTTCGAGTAATTCAAACTTCTATTCAAAGTATTATAATTTCTTTTCATTTAATTCTTTTGAACTATATTTTAGGCTCGAATCAACTTAAAGGTATTGGCCGTCTGTTTGTCACTATCTTAGAAGGCGTTCAATTGAATACAAAAAATAGTATGAAATTATTTATTTTTAAATGAGTTTATCTTTACTATAATTATACGATTAATTATCAGATGTTCTCAACGCCTACTGCAAGATAAGTATAGGTAAGAGTGAAGACAATGAAAGTCAAAGTTATACAACAAAAACAGTTCGTTGTATACCTCCGAGTCCTACAGGCGACCGATCACTCCCTCGTTCCTCACCATCACTTACTAATAAAAATCATCCTAAGAATCAGTCACTAATCAGTAATTTATATAAAGTCAAATGGAATGATTCGAATCAGTTCATCATCTATAGCAATATCAATGACATATTAATGATTAAATGCTATGATCGCGACCCTTTCGCACCTCATTATCTCATCGGTTCATCAATTCTACCAATCAGTCAATTGAAAGAAGAAATGCGTGGCATTCAGGGACCTCTTCGTAAAGAAATTAGGCTTTTGTCCAGTGATAATAATGTTAACGCAAGTCCTGTATTGTTCTTAAAACTTGATTTACAGTATTTTGAAAATTAGATTTATTTTTATACTAATCGGAATCAACTTTTTGTTGAAGTTTAAAAGAGGAAATCGAGGTTTAATCTATTTTTAAGTTCATTTAATGACAAGAATTTTTCTAAATTCCTTAATTTATTTTTCTAATGACTCATCACTTTATAGTCAATCAAACACTTGGAAAATCACTTCATTATAAGCTTTACTCTAATTTATTGATTAATTGTTCATTTTTATTATTTCCTTTATTATTGATTGAATTTTTCAAAATAGTTCCTGATATCTAAGCTTTATGTAATTCAAGTCATTCCTAAAGTTAACTAAAATTCTTTTGTTCACAAATTTAGTACAAAAGATATTTGAATAAGTGATTATTGATTTGAATTGACTAAAAAATGTACTTCATTTTATTTATTTGTTTCTTTTAATAATAAATTTCAATTAAAAATATAGAAAATAATTTCCGTTTACAATCAATCACTCTTTTTTTGAAACGATTTCTCAACACTTTTCCACTGCTCTTAGCATTTGATAGATTGAGAACAACTTATCTCTTGACATGAATAGCATTAACATAGAAGTATCGCTAATTTAAGAATAGTGTTAACGAAATGAACTATTCATAAGTACTTTTTCATCTAAAGTCAACTTTTTCCTGTTATAGAATAACATTTAAGCTAATATTTTGGTCAATTCCTTGCAGTGGATGTGAAAATATATTCTTCATTATCCTCTTCACGAGTTTAAAGAACTAGTTTAATAGTTGAGTCTCAATCAGGATAAAACTTTGGAAATAAATATTAAGCTTAATGTTTTAGTTACAGTTTATTGTTTAATACACACAATTAATTAATGGATTCATTTAATCAGAACACTTGAAATATGAAACATGAGTGGGAGTGAAGTAAGTGTTATCGTTCTCATTAATTCAATTATTCATTATTAATATGGAAATTATTGTGAATTACACTCAATATAAACATTTATTTATGAATTCTATTTTTCAAGACCATTATTCAAGGTTTGAAAATCAATTCTTTTTATAGAAAGAATTTGACGAAACATATAATTAGTCATTATATAATTCATGAGTTAATTCAAATGCTGACATATTCTGGAACCAAAGTATAGACTATTATAATGGTTGAGGTTTTCTTGAATATATATTAGGTTCCTGTAAAATAATGTTCGATTGAAAGTTTTGCTAAAACAATGGTATGAATCTCAACCTTCAGTTGGAAAAGTTCTCTCAATGAAAAATTAGAAATTAATATAAATTTGATGAGTGAATTTTGATTTAAATTAATGACATTCCTATAAATAGCATATCCTTAATAGGAGTTCTCTTTGTTATTAGACATAAGATCAATAGCTTGTTTATATAGAAGAGGTAAAAGTGGGGGTTTCTGAGAAATTATGCGACATTTTTACAAATTAGCTGATAGTGGGCTCAAATCACCATATAATCAATGAATTGAACCTCAAAAGCCTTAAGCTATGAGAACTTGATCATAAATAAGATCTCAGTTTGTGACTGTATTTTTAGCCATAAAACACTTTCTATTTTCATTGACACAAATATAACAAAAAGATTTAAAGATTTAGTTTTTTGGTGAAACATATACATAATTTAACTTAATTTACGAAAGAAGTGTCTTTTGGAGATTAACTGTTTCTTGAAAAGCAGATCAAGGAAATGAAGTGTTTTATTCCGGCATTTAAAGGAAGTTTACTTTATATGTTTATCAGCTAATTATGCTATTTTATTCAAATCAATATTTGCAATGGGTGTCAATCATTATGGAATTCCATCTCAGCCTCAATTTTTCAACATAAGCTCAATATAGATAATAGTTTTGTCATTAATAAGTTATGCTGTATTCGCATAGTTTAAAAGCTTATCAAAAATGCTTATTTTGCAGGATTTGTGATTCTCTCGAAAACAAAACTACAAACTTTTCACTACAAACTCAATGCACAAAATTTTCTATTTCAAAAGCTTCAATAAATTGAATTGAATTGAATGTTTTAAAAGCTTTATCAACTGAAAGAATATTGAAAAGGAATGTTTGCTTTACAGTTTAATTTGAAGTTTTTATATTTTAATTATGACGAATTGATAATTCGAAACTATGAATTTAGTATAAAAATTCCTATTGAAATAGTGCATTTAAATTTAAACAAATTTCATATTGATGAACTTGAACTTTTAATTGTCTATTGTTCGTATAATTGATGTTTCTTTTGAATTATGATGCATTCATCAAAATGATAGAAAAATATTAAAATAAATTATACGGATATTGAATTAATCAAAGAATTTGATATGCATTCATATAATTGTAAAGAAGGACACATTAATTCACAATAGAGTAGAATCCGTTTTAAATTCACTCTAAACTAGAGACAAACATAATTAACATCACAGAAAAATATCAAATATTTTTGTCTCTTATAAACGGATTTCATTATACTTTATTCTCAGATAATTGAGATAAATAATGGTATTTTTTTTCTTGAAAATGATAAATTTCTGTCGACAAACAATCAAAGAATAACATGATATGATTCATCATAAAATAAAAGCTATTTTAATTCAACTCTTCATACCATGTGTGGCAATATTTAACTTTTATAATCTGTTGTTTTTTGTGAAACTATCGCTTAGAAGTATAAAAACGCTTTAATGATTGGTTTTACGATTATGTTGATAGGGATTACCATATGTTTAACATTGAAATATTAACTCTACATTGCTTTCGTTTCAATCAAGTGAGTTCGCCCACCATCTACTTCAACGTAGAGAACGCGTTGGTGTCTGCATACAGTTTGCACACCATTCTAATGGTGATAAATATTCAATTCCGAGCTTTATATCTACAACTAGTCTACACTCGAGCTGTTGGCTGAGTCTATCTCTAGTAAATTGAGTTCAAAAAACTCTAGTCTCTCAAAACTTATTTTTTGATAGATCACTATTTTTTAAACATAGATTTTTAGATATCAAAGATTTATATTAGATTCTAATTTATTGAATGAATTACTTTTCCGATCATAATATTTGAGTCAAATCTTTCAAAATAATTAACATAATTTTTTAATCCTTTAGAGAGAAAGTAAATATAGTCTCCAATATTTAAACATTTTTTGAAAAAAGAGTTGAAAAATTCAAAGCAAAAGCCCTTCTTTATCTTGAGTATTATTTTTGACTTTTTAACTCTTTATGAAAGTTTCTATTTTAAGCATCATTTGAAAAACAAATTTCTCTCAAAAAGGATGAAACTTAAGATTAATCATTATTTATTTACAAACTCTAATGCAATACAACGGAAACAATTGATATAAATCCTAAAATAAGTTACAATTTTGGCAAAAACATATGACAGATTGAATTCGTACACAATGAAAGTGCGTAACCATTACGCCAACACATACACAATTCACCGGTTCTTCAATTGAATGTAAAATAAAACAGAAATGGATTGACAACACTTCTATATAACTTTTGAGATTGCGTTTGAATTCTTTCTTTTTCTCGGCACGTATTGGCCACAAATCTAATACGTAAAAGACAAGGCCAAGGGTGACAAATAAGTCAAAAAAGAGAAACGTGTGAAGAGATTAAAAAATTGAGCAGAAATAAAATAACTTTTGATTTTTTCTAATTGCATCGAAGAGGCGGTATCAGAACACCAATTGAAGCCACGATTGAGGATGTTATGTAAATATCAAGTTTATTTAGTATTGCTTGGAGTGTAACAATTGTCAGATTTGATAGAGAAACGAATCAGTGCAGTGTAGTTCACTATTTTCTCTCCTAAACCGCTTAACTAACTTAAACTTTATGAATTGGTTATAATTATAACAATGGATAGCCTGTATTCAGTTCAAGCGGGTAATTAAATCTTTGATTAATTAGATGCTAATTCAGTTTAGGATCAATCTGTTTTCAACGCTATTTATTGATTATAAATCATTTTGAAACTTATTTAAACTAATTATAAAGAGTTTGGACTTTTTAATTCGAAATTAAATTTGATTTTCGATAAAAACGATTTTAATCTATTAAGATTAAAATTTAATAAGTATTAAGAAATATAATAATCTCTTAATTTTTCTTTTTATGAAGTGCGCGAATATTCATATAAAGATACTTCATATGGAGGGTCTTCTAATTATACGAATAGTTCTTCTTCATCTAATCGTCATGTTAAATGGTCAGAAGATAATTATGAAGTGGAAATAGAACCCGAACCTTCACCACTTCCAGATCCAGATCTTGATAAGGGTAAGAAAACTTTTCACTTTTATCTTATGAATCCAAAGTCATTTACAATGAATGCTTCCTTTCTTATAAAATCATTGATCTTATTAATCAATTCAAGTGTTATTCAAATAAGTTCTTTCATATGTGAATGAATATCACTTTGAAAGCAATCAAAAGTCTATTTATAACAATAGATTCACTCATTGCCAAAAGTGTATGAAATTTGGTTTGCTATGAGTTTGTTCATGACTTCAAAATAGCTTAAATACAGTCAAGTTTGAAGGGATTATATTATTATAAAGAATTTTTTATTCAGAATTTTCAGTTTTGATAACACATTTTCAATATTTATTTATTTGATTACTAAGAAATTTATTTTTAGGCAAAACAATAAATTCTGGGAACCGATAATTAGTTGTTATTCTTATCCAAACTTTGATTTGTTTATGTGAAAAGAGGTTCAATATATTTCACATAACATAAAGTTATGAAACACACTTTGACTGTATCTCCTGTTTGTGTCGAATCTTCAAATGTCAGAATATAAATCAAATGCCAAAAACTTAATTACTCTATAGTTTTCAAAATTAAATCATTGCTGTCTACAATTTTTCAGACATTAGATTTAAAACAAAAATTTTAATCAAATTAATTCTTAAATTCAATTTTAATCGCTTTCGAAACTTCATCCGTTTATTTGAAAACATAAAATCATTAAACCTTTGAATAGTGAGTAAAAATTGAATTTAAAATCATTTTTGTTGATATAAATTGAACAGACATTAAAACAAATAATTAGTGATTTTCTATATATGGAAAGATATTGTGAAAACTAATATAACTTTTGGCATAAAAAAGAGAATTCCTAAATTTTGCACTCATTTCAAACATCGTTTCTCTAAGCGAAATACGTCTACACTACTCGCCCTTAACCCGAAAATTTCACAAAGAGTAGGCATTGTTTTTAATGTCGTTCTGTTACGAGTGAAGAAGTAGTGGTTATACTTGTTTTACTGATAGAAAACTTATCAATGAAATAGTTAGCACTACTATTACAGCATCAGTAAAACTTGATTAATATGTTTCTATTAAATCGTAAATGGCATGAAGGCGTTCACCAAATATGGTCTTCACAATTAGATTTAGTGAAGAAAAAGTTTAGCTTTTAATGCCATCGCTAGTTATTCTTCTAATAAAATTGAAAACTAACAGCAATTTCTGATTCAACTCGTCGTAGGAGTGATTTCATGTTTCACTTAAGAGAAACAAACTAACTATTCAAGGCTGACATAACTAGTGAACAATTTCGAATATTACTGATGCTAATCATGGTGAAAGATATTCACCTAAAGGGTTGTTTTGAATTAACTTAAGATAAATTTACAAGTTATTAGAGATGTTCAAAGGAATCTTTTCAAAATATACAAGTTATTTGCAAAATAATAAACAAATTCATAAAGTTAACCATTCTTTGTGATGCTTCTAATAGTTTTCATATTCCTAATGAAGAACTCACTCATAATTTTATCACTTTATTTTGACGGCATTATTATGTCAGAAAAAGATAAATATTAATTGTTTTTGCTTTGAATTAATTATCTATTCAACGAAATGAAATATATAAATGTTAAGTTATTTGAAACTCTATGCGAAAGAATTGGGATTAGTTTAGCTTTTTGTATACATTTTACAGAATCTTATGTCAGAATAGTTTACATGATTTCGTTTTAAAATTTAAGTAAATTTATATTATGTTATGTTAGCCTATATTTAAAGGCATTTCTCATTTTGAATGAAAGGAATGTCACGAATGATAATACTAACGGTTCGTATTCTCAAGAATTATTGAATACACTCGAATATATCCTATAAGCAATCCTCGAATTATTAATAGGATTAAATTCTAAAAGCAATGTTTTGAGACCGACCTTGAGTTAAAGCGGTGTCAGATTATTATTAGACATTTATGAGGAGCTTCTTTCAGAAGTGTAATCCATTTTTTCTTGTCTTTTCTTCTTCTTAAAACTCAAGATGAATATTTGCTCCTGTTTTTACAGCAGAGTATCTTAAAAGAGTACGTCATATATTACGAATTGAAGGGATTATTTTTAGCAATTCTATACTTGTACTCAACGTATACACAATACCTACCATTACATACTGACATAGACTCTAAAAAGGACTGTTTGGGCACAATTCCAACTAAATCTACTGTAAATAAGAATTCAAGTCGAAAATATAGCGAATATTTACTGTTTTCCAATTTTTTCCAAACAAGTTATAAGAATTTGTTTTGCGATCCGTCAAAAATTGAGTCTTCATCAGTTCATAATAAATATAACTAAAACATTTATTCCAATTTTAAATAAAAAACAGCAAAATCTTTCTGATATTCACGTTTGAAGATTTTTTTATTTTAGATTCAATTTTAAGAATATTTTGCATAAAGCAATTCAGTGGTATCCCAATAGTTATGGGTTTCTTGAAATAATCTCAAAATTTCAAACCAAGAATATATGTTAGGGTTAGATATCTTTCAAAAATGACAGATAATATTTTGTGGTCTATAATTCTTTTCGTGAGCAAAAAGTCTAATAATTATATAATGTTTTGAATACAAGGTCATGAAGTGTTACACATTTCAGAAAAATATCGTATTTTAGATCACGTTCTAAAAAACAAACTATTTTTTAGCCAAAAAATATATATATGATATGACTTAAGAACTTTTCATCTCATTTACTCTTCAACTGTTGGCCAAACTGTTGCTTTAGTTTGCAGTTTAGAAGTGAAAAATTGCTTAAGCGGTGAATAGTTTCAAAGGAGATATCGATCGAACTTTTGATTCAAATACATATTACTGAAAAAGTGAAATATTTTCTCTTTGTTTTTGAACATCAGATGTGACTTTATATTCTCTCGAAAAGACACGAACCCGTACTTCTCGTCGAATTAAATCGGATGAGGAACAAAAGTTTGATTATAACCAGTTCGCAAGTATCCCACCGACAGCTGCAAAGTCTCCGGTATTAAATCGTAAAACCATGAATCGAGTGCCTTCGCCCACAATTGATCCGAGATCTCCATCTCCGGTTCATCAACAATACCTTACATTACCTCCAAAAACGATGGAAGTGAGAACTCCTTCACCTAAGGATAAAATAGAAGATGACCACAATTGCAAATATCATAGCCATCATTTGGATTATAAGTATACACCGCCACCAGTCAAAGGGCCGTGTGTTGCGTGTGGACAATATATTATTGGATCGGTGAGATGTCTCATTATTATTGAGTTTATTAATATAGCATTCAATATATTAGAGTGAAGTCATAGCCTATTTTTACCTTCAATTAGTCGAGCCATAAAACTCCCCTTAATCTGTTTTAGCATTTATTCCTACCTCTATTATTAGGAATCAATCATATCTATAAATATATGTTTGATATTTTTTCAAAGTTTTTCTTAAAAATATCTGTTTCCAAACCTAAAGTACTTTTTAATTCATATAAAAATATTTGGGTTCATTAGGATCTTTCTTAACTTGATTCCGCTTCGCATTTAACGGTTAAAATGAATTTTCTGATTAGGCGGTAAAAATCGGGGAAATTATTTTAACCGGAATCCGGATTTTAGGACTTAAACTTTGAAAAACGCAAGAAGTCGGTTAAAATCGGATTTAAAAGTTTGAAAATATATGCATGAAAACGGTTTAAATCGTATAAAAATTATTTTTTTGTTATATCGTTTTTGCCTTTGTTTCCACAAAATCAAATTTATTAATTATTCAATACTTAGCTTAATTTAAAGCAAGGAAGTTCAATAAAACTTCAAATTCAATCAATTTGATCATAACTAACTGATTAATATAAATCAAATAAATATTTTTCGCACTATACTGAAAGATTCAAAATTATTAGGTGAGCTTCCTTGCTTTGCAACTCCTAATAAAAGAACATCACATTGAAGGTTTTCTCTCAGTCATTACTTATATTCTCTCTATAGCTCGAGACAAACATGATTTTTTATTAATAAGGATTACAAGAAAAAATGAAAGCTAAAACCTTTTTAAAAACCTTTTTAACCGATTATAACCGAAAAAGTTAGGATTGAATCGGAGGTTATTTTCAACTAAAGTTGATCAGAACCGATAAAAGTGCATTTGAAGTAAAACTCAAAATATTCAATTCTCAAACACAATCTCAAACAAAATCATGAATATAATTATTATCCTTGAATCATATTTACAGTATGTTCTGAAATAAATAAAACCAAATAAGTAAATGAGAATCACTATAAAAATAGTTTCAATTGACAAATAGCATGAATGAATTAGGTTGAATTATAGTTAAATTAATGATGTATTATATTTAATAAATGGTCAAAATAGTTGGTGACAGCATTGGACGAGATGTGGCATCCAGAATGCTTCACTTGTGTCAATTGCGATACTATATTAAAAGCATATAACTATGTGGTTGAAGATAAGAAGCAATATTGTAAGAATTGTCACGAAAAATTGTTTGGTCCGCCGTGTTGTGTATGTCATAAACCAACAAGAGATGTAAGTCTTATGGAAAATTTGTGTTTTTCGAACCATTAATGATTGGTTATTATTTTCAAGACGCGTTACAATGTGTTGAATCGAATATGGCATCCAAATTGTTTTACGTGTGTTGAATGTGGTAAGATATTGAAACCAGACAACTTCATTGAACGCTTGGGATCGCCGTATTGTAAGGACGATTATCATAGATTATTTTCGCCCAAATGTTGCGCTTGTGGTCTTCCTATCAAAGATGTGAGTTTTCTAAATAAGTTTTAATTCCAAAGTTGAATCAAATTAATTCTTCAAAACTCGATTAGAAAGCGATTAATGCGTTGAACAAGATGTGGCACACGTACTGTTTCAAGTGTACTCATTGTGGTATACCTTTGGAAGAGAGAAACTTTTACGAAAAACTTGGCAAACCTTATTGTGAAAAGGATTATAATGATTTGTTTCATCCGAAGTGTACCGGTTGTCATCTGCCCATCACTGAAGTGAGACAATATTCCTTGTTTTCTTAATATGAAACCCCTATTGTAACTTTTCCTGCATTACACTTTATTTTATCAATTTAAATGACTTGAGAGGAATAGCTTTTAAATTGGTTTTTAAAATCGCAGAAATTAATATTTTTAAAATCGAATAATTATAATCTCAAATACATTGTAAGGGTCGACAAATCACGGCTATGGGTAAGCCCTGGCATCCCGAGTGTTTCGTTTGCACGATTTGTATCAAACCTTTAACACCAGAAACATATAAAGAGCACTCCGGAAAGCCTTATTGTGAACACGATTATCACAAGTTGTTTTCTCCTAAATGTGGCGGTTGTAATACACCCATCACTGATGTAAGAATAATTAATTACTATACAGTTAATCTCAATTGAATTTGTTCATAAAATACATCAAACTATTGACAATTCAGGAAAATAAAGTTATGGCAATGGGTAAGCCCTGGCATCCGAAGTGTTTTGCTTGTGCTCAATGTGCAAAACCATTGACTCCGCCGCACTTTATCGAGAAGAATGGTTTGCCGTATTGTGAACACGATTATCACAAATTATTTTCTCCTAAATGTGGCGGTTGTAATACACCCATCACTGATGTAAGCAAACAATTAATAAGATAACAGATTGAATGATCGATTTTTTTCAAAACAATCATATCATTATTTGAAGGACAATAAAATTATTGCAATGGGAAAGCCGTGGCATCCGGACTGCTTTAGGTGTACACAATGTTTGGTACCTCTGGGCCCGAAAAATTACTTCGAAAAGAATGGTAAACCTTATTGTGAAGATGATTTTCACAAATTGTTTTCCCCGAAATGCGCGGGTTGTAACACACCTATCACTGATGTAAGTGTTGAATATTTACTATCAATTTTCTCTCACTTACCTAATGAGGTGGTGGTGGAAAAGGTTCTATGCATTGGTTACGGTCTTATTACTTATTCTCATTAGTGAGAACTAAATCCGTAACAAAAATTTAATTTTAGACTAACTTTCATTTCCTAAAACACTTAATAAATCTCCAAAAGGGTGATGAAGTAATGGCAAAGGGCAAGCCCTGGCACCCGGTTTGCAATGAGGCCATTAATGAAAGACCAATTATGCCTGTAATTCAGGCCTTTAATGAAAAACCTATAAGGCCTGTAATTGAGCCCAATTTGGAGCAAAGAGTTAGACCTCTGTTGGAAACTGACTTTCCTTTAGTTCGAGAAATACCCCCCGATTGCAATGGTTGTAAAACTCCAATTACTGATGTAAGTCCTTTTAGACTCTAATTGTTGGTAATCACTAATCACTAATTATCTTATTTTTATTCGTTGATAATTTCATAATTGATTACAGGATTTTTTCTCAAAATTTCAAACAAAATTTAATTCAATTTATTTTCTGACTAATAATACTAAAGGGCAATAAAATAACAGCAATGGGAAAGCCGTGGCATCCACAGTGCTTCACATGCACTCAATGTGGTATCCCATTAGGTCCCAATAACTTCTTTGAGAAGAATGGTAAACCCTATTGTGAAAACGATTATCACAAGTTATTCTCTCCGAAGTGCGCCGGATGTCAAACCCCTATCACTGATGTAAGGCTCGCATTTCCACCATATCGTAAAATTAACACCAATTCTAATAAAATAACACTAACTTATTGGTATGCATTAATGCGTGTAAGTCTTTCTCGAACTAATTATTTCATAACACTTAAACTGTCTTTCAAAAGCTGCATAAATTTTTCAGCGTGTGATTTGCTATAAATTCGTGTCATTAAAAGTGTTGCAAATTTCAAATAATTTACGTTTCAATAATGAATAACTTAAAAATTGAACGCAAACATTGAAACAAAAGAATGAACAAATTTAATTAATAACATGGTTAATGAAAACTCACACAAAACACAATGCATGACTGATGTAATAACAAAAATAAAACGTTTTCATAAATTTCAAATAAATAAATTAAATTGAATGATAGGGAAACTTCATAAATGCATTGGGCAAGAACTGGCATCCACAGTGTTTCACATGTACTCAATGTGGTATCCCATTGGGTCCCAACAACTTCTATGAAAAGAATGGCAAACCTTATTGCGAGAAAGACTTTCATAAATTGTTTTCTCCGCCATGTGCTGGATGTAAATTACCCATTACTAATACAGTAAGTGATCAGATATAACTGGGGATTTCACTGGAATCGATAACTATTATCTATATTTGAAATTAGGATAATATGGTGCAGGCTATGGGTAAGAACTGGCATCCGCAGTGCTTCAACTGTACCGAATGTCATGTTCCTCTGGAACCACATAATTTCAAAGAAAATAAAGGCAAACCTTATTGCGAGAATGATTATAATAGGCTATTTAAGCCTAAATGCGCTGGTTGTGAGCAACCTATTCTCGTAAGTTCAGAAGCAACTAAATTAACTGAATTACAATTGTTTCAAATTATTGAATTGTTGCCTATTATAAAAGGGCAATAAATTGACGGCAATGGGTAAGGACTGGCACCCGCATTGCTTCTCGTGCCACAAGTGCAATAAACCGCTCGGGCCTAATAATTATTTGGAAAAAGGTGGCAAACCTTACTGTGAAGATGATTATCATAAATTATTTTCACCCAAATGTTCAGCTTGTAATGAACCGATTAAGGATAAAGTAAGTTATTAATGCTTTCACATCAACTTTTACATGCAGTTATTGCTTAGCATTTTCTGACTCAATTTATCCACAAATTTTAGCCATTAATAGCAATGGGCCGTCAATGGCATCCTCATTGCTTCAAATGCTGTCAGTGCGGAATTCAATTGAGTCCAAACGATTTCAAAGAGAAGGATGGAAAGCCCTACTGTCGTAATCATTATAACGAGCTATTTTTGCCTAAATGTTATGGATGTAAACTTCCAATAAACGATGTAATTATAGTATATATGAAACAAAATTTAGAAAAAGTTCATCTCCAATAAGCATTTTAAAACATTTTTCATAAATGGTTTATCTGTATTGTTGAGCAATAAGTTGATAAATAGAGAGTTTAATAGTGAGAACTTTTAATCAAAAAAAAAAATGAGAGAAAAAATATATTTTCTTAATTAAAAACTATTTGTCATAATTGGTTGTAATATTCATACTTTTTGTTTACGTTTGATAAGGTCTTAAACTTTTGTAGTTTTTTTATTGAGAAAATATCTTATTTTGTTGATTAAAAGTTCTCACTATTAAATTCTCTATTTCTCAACTTATTGCTCAACAATACAGATAAAGCATTTATCAAAAATGTTTAAAAATGCTTACTGAAGATGAACTTTTTCTAAATTTTGTTTCAGTTCCAGTTTCAAGATTGAATTATTCATGTGGCTCATTATTTAAAATATCCGACAATCAGACGAATATCAGATTGCAAAATAATATTTGAAGATTACCTATAGATTCAATAAAAATAATTTAAAGTTTATTACTATTCAATTTTTGTTCTCAATTTTCTTCAACAAATTTCAAATCCATTTGGTTATTAAAAAAATCAATTTTAATGCTGTAAAAACTTTCTAATATCACTATTTTAAGTTGTTTTCAGTCTTTAAATATAACTAAAACATTATAGTTTTTGTCAAAAAATCCTTTCTCTACAATGACTAACAATATATTCCAAATATATTATAGTTATATAGTTGACAAGATTTGACCAAATAATTCTTTGATATATCTCTTCAATCAGGTTTGAAATCCATGAGAAAACCAGAACTTTTCAAAGATATTAATTTCATTTGTACGTGTCTTATAAAAACTGTAAGCGATTCCATGAATCAGAAAAAATAGAACAAACAGAATGATAAACTTTATTACTTATTCTTAGTTTTTGGTATCTGACATGTTTATTAAACTGCATAAATCACTCTTTTTGATTATCCATTCTTTCTTTAATTAAAATTCTTTAAATAATTTGCTATATTTTAATTGAAAAGCATGTTATATTGAAATGATAGAGTTAAATTTCAAATAATAGTGAGTTACAATGATTAAGTATTCGGAAAATGGAAAGACAGACTGAAAACTTGATTTCAAACATTTTAATAAATGTTGAATTTATCCAATATTCACTACAGACAGTATATAGACTTCAAGTATCCCTTTATAAAGTAAATCTTTTGCGTTTTATTTCTGTTTCATGAACTGAATAAACTTTACTCGAAGGCAATTTAGTAATTGAAATAAATGTAGAGTAAAAGTAAATTTTGAGCCAAAAGAAAAAAGAATGAAAAAACTAAGGAGGATCACCAGTATTTTCACTATTGGATGAGCTTAATTACGCACTCAATTTCTCGTGTATTCTTATAATATTCGATTTATTATTCAATACACGCTTTTATTGAAGATTTGATTACATATGTTTGTATTGTGTTCTGGTATTGTTTGATAATGTTGTTCAATGATTTGGGGTATTATCGGTGGTAAGAATAGAAATTGGTATCAATATGTTATAAACAAATCAATACATATGCCATTCTGGTTAAGACATTAAAAGTGACAGCTATTACGATATTATACGTTTTTATAAAATAAACTATTGATTTTACTTTAAGTCATTAGTAAGTTTGCCAAATATCTAAGCTTTCTTTCTTTATAAGCTGTACTCATTTAAGTTTGGAATAAAAAGCTGATTCTGTTTTTGTGTTTTTTACTTCTTGAACATCACTTCTTGTACATAAAGTACTGCTAGAATAAGTTGAAAAAATTAATGCTTTTTGTGATATTTTGTTTACTGAAATTACATTTTAGCCATTGCTCTGAAAAGGAAATGGAGTTCATATTCCAGTACATCTTCAGTTCATATCTCAGAAGTAAGCCCTATTTTAGGTGTATTCCAAAGAAAACATTCAAAATTGATAAATGTTTGAATGCAATTCTGTTATGCTTTCGAAATAATAATCCTATTTTAGATCAATTAATGAAGCATTCATTAAATTAACTTATGATTAACTTTTGATAAGAAAGTATGAACTAATTTTTTCTCCACTAGTATTTTCAGAAATTCTGAAGCTCTGGGAACTGCCTCATCAATATTTCAATGGTATTTGAATTTTCCTTTGGTTCACTTTTAAGTGAAAATTAAAATCTATCCAAACAAATAATTGACTACTGTAAAGCTGTAGAGAAGATCTAGAATTAGTTATATAAATCAAATTTATTTGAAATTAATTAACACGACACAGAAAATGGTTTAAACGATATGTTAGAATAACTCTTAGATTAATAAGAGATCTCTTGAATGATGAAAAACAAATCGAAATTAAACAAAAAATCTTTAA
Organism: Camisia spinifer; assembly: GCA_034694065.1. NCBI lineage: Eukaryota > Metazoa > Arthropoda > Arachnida > Sarcoptiformes > Camisiidae > Camisia > Camisia spinifer. The sequence goes on from JAQFXV010000430.1 coordinate 22,213, forward strand.
TTAAAAAAAATCTTGTAAATAATTCATAATTTAAGCTCTAACAAAAATATAGAATAAAAGCATTAACTGATATGACCAATATTTTTGAAAAAGTGCGTTAACAAAAAAGGGCTAACTTTATAGAATAATCTTTAATAAAAACTTTTTATCATTCAAAAAAACTAATGAGATTCAATCTTGATTAGTTCAGATTTTTAGAACTTGAATTGTGATCCAAAACTCTTTGTCTATATATGAGTCGTACTCATGTAAAAAGTTACTAAAAATAAGTGATTTGAAATAAATACTGAATTAAAATATTTGATTTGATTTCAATTTGATAACAGCGTTCAATAAAAAATTTACAAACATTTTTCAATATACATTTCGAATTACTTAATTTTTGGGATATTTTTACACAAGTACGACTCGTATATAGACATTGAGATATTATACGATCAAATATTATTAGTCATTTGAATATCAATGTATTGCCACCTCATGTCTTCATCAATATTACTCGTTTTGATCTACTACTCGTTTTAAATGATTATAAGATTATGACAAACTTAATTTCATACATTTTATGCTAATGCATAGGCAAACATAGC
>JAQFXV010000431.1:0-22784 GCA_034694065.1 Camisia spinifer
TGTTAATATGTGATGAAAAGTATTAATATAATGAATTGAAATGGGTTTTTGATGATTGAATAATTATGAGATTGAAAATGATTGTTTAATAAAATAAATATAAAAATAATAATAAATGTGTATTAAAAGAGTAAGTATTGAACATATAAGAGGGCATATTGTGTGTAAGCCTTTGTGTTGTGCGTCAACTCCCGCCTGAAGCCATCATAACAGCAAAAACACATTTCGATTTTCAACTTTGCTTTCGGTGAGTATTACTCACTATTACTAAAGAAACCATAACTCTATATCATGTTATATAGCGTTTAGCCTTATATTACTATTTCATACTATAACACAATATAGTATATACTGTCGTGAATCTCAAATACTAACAGTCAGTATCACTTCATTATATAGCAATTGCATTAACATTACATTATAATCAAATAATATATCAATGCATTCACTTCTACTCAATCCAAATATTTAAATATAGATTAAATCCTAAGCATTCACTTCAGACTCAGTTTACATTTCTTCACATGAAACACAATAATCTTATAATTGAAATGATTTATTATTTGAATGTGTATTGAATTTATGAAAAGTAATTAAAATGATTATTATTAATAAATATGTGTTATATAAGGCTAACTCTTAGTGTTTTACTATTTGCAACGCTTGACAACAGGTTGTTATGGAGTAAAGAAATGTTGACTAGAGTTAGTTATAGTGAGATTTGTTTAGATGCATAGCAACGAGTTGTTGAGGGTTGTAAATAGTAAAAGACTGTGGAACTATTAAGGTTAATATAGTTATAACTAAGCCTAATATATTATATTCATAACAGATGACATGTGCACCACTAGTATTGTTCGTTTTCGTTTTTCACTCAAAGATAATTTAACGAATTCCCAGACATTAAACAATTCAATTAGAAGTGAAGCTAAATATCTGTCATTAACTAATATAAGTTCATCTGGTATTGGACTTAAGCATAAAAACAGATTTATAACCGAAAATCATATTAATATGAATAAAGGGCTTTCAAACGGCCACGAGTTTAGTCTTTCAAACAATATTGATATTAATGTGAACAACAATAATAGCGATAACATTAACACTACTATTATTACTACTTCTTCAACAACTCCTTCAACTGTTAGCACTTCTATTACACCAACCATTACAACAAGTGATACAACAATGGGTTTATTGAATTCCAACAGTAAAGACAATATAACTCAACATATTTTACTCAATTCTCTCAAAACTGGTAAACCAGAAAATGGTCAGAGAATTGATTTCACGAATATTTCGTGGAATGATTTGAAACAAACAAATACTAATATCTCATCTGATCTTAAAACTAATGATGTTTCTGATAATAATGATAGTAATCAATTAGAAACTAATTCAGAGCCTAATTGTCCGCTAATTATTGACCAAACAGTCGAACAATTAATAGCAGAAGAGTTGCAGAAAAAAGGAATAGAAACTGAAGAACGAGTTAAAGAAGAGCATAAACTCGAGATAAACAGTATTGCAAAAGAAGAGGAGCAACAAAATGAAGTCCAAGAAGAAAGAGAGCCATTAAGTTCAGTGGTTGTGAATGAATTGATTGAAGACAATAGAACTATATCTTCATCAGTTGATCCACAAACAGAACCCATAGATATTAAAGCACAGCAAATATTATTAGAGAAACAAACGGAACGATTGATGAGAAGAATAAGACGTTTGCAATTCAAGCAAACACATAGACATATAACTAAACAGATGAAAGCATTTGTCGAAAACCAACAAATTGTTACGGGAATCGCTTGTCAACGACAGACTGATTCTAACGTTAATCTTATTTCTCAACTTAATTCAGTTGTCAATCCAGTTGAGGATAGAATGAAACTTTTGACTCCTGAAGGTGTCAAAGGATTATCGACTTCAGCACTCGTTAATTTAGTGAAAAGATTGGGCTCAACGACAACCACTCCTAATGAGGCCAATCTTTTGCGTGATTTTTATCAACAAACACCAATTCGACCACAAAACCCATCATTCACTTCAACATCTACTCCATCAGGTATTTCACCACAAGTACCGCAAACATCAACACAATTATTACCCAATTCTACTGAAGAGACGACTTTAGTTAAGTTATTACAAAAAAGTCAGGCGTCGTCTTCGACTGATTCAGTCTCACAACTGTCTCATGTTAAACATGGAGAAAAAGAAGCCATTATTTCAACGATTGATTCTTTAACGGCTAATTTGAGACATTTTGAGACTGGTTTCGATTCTGATGCAACTGATAGTAGTTCTGGAGGAGAAAGTTGTGATGAATTCGAAGATTATAATCACGATTCTATTCAACAAAATTCGACTCCAATCCTAAATACCGGACATTTCATTCCTATGTAATTAAAAAAAAATAAATATAATTGAATATATTTTTGTAAATATAATAAAATATGATATTATAGGAGAAAGCGTTCGTGTTGGAAATGGTGTCTTGAAAGGGGTTCTATAGCTTCGAGATGGACTTGGCTTCAGGCACAAGTGGCTGATCTTGAGTTTAGGATAAGGCAGCAAAACGAGATGTACAGACAATTAAGGGCAACGAAAGGACACATATCTTATGGAATCGGTGAACATAATATGACAGTTCCCACGTCTATAGTTTCAAAAGTCAATACATTAAGTATAGCCGTGTCCTCGAATCCAAATAGTGTGACCACAAATTCGCCGCAACAACAAAAACTACTACAAACACAACAATCTGATAGTGATAGTCAATATTGTATGAGAACATTACCATTAAATAGTATGCGAAAGCGAAAGCTAGTCCGGTCTATGAATGCTCTTTCGGGCGCCACCAGAAAAGCTGCTAAATATTCTACAGTGCAATGTTCTTGCAATGGATTGCCTAATATTGTTTCGCCGTGTGTTCTATGTAATGGTCGTTATAGTTATGTCCACGTTATTGATACTGATTGTATGCCTCACTTTGAAAGAGTAGCACTACTCGACTCCTCCTGTCATCCCGTTCTCTCATTATCTAACGGTAATTATCCAAACATTTCAATATTTTTTCCTATTTCTTTCCAAATATTCATTTTTCAAACAATAGCTCAAGTATTCTATCCTTAATTACTTCAAACCTAAGGTTAAGTCACTGTTGATAAAAGCCTTTAAGGAAATAAAGTGCGAACTATAATGCGATTCGTTTTCTGATTATATCATAATTTTGCAAACTTTGCTCATTCATTGTCAGCCCTTGAGTTTCCTGTTCTTTTATGAATCCCTCTCTTATAGAAATGGATTCTACTTATTATGAGTCCATTATAATAGTCTAATAAAAATATTTTCAAATCTAAGTTTCGTTTTCCATCAAATTAAATATTTGGCAATTTTCTTCACTTTTTTACATAAATAACTTACTAATTATATATTCGATTGAGTGAAAAACCCATTATTTTAAAGGCTTATATCATTTACTGAATGAAAAAGAATTGAATTTTAACATTTGATTCAAAACATGTAATTAAAGCAATTATTAATACGATAATTAATTTGATGACATGAGCCATCACTTATGTACAACTCTTAGCAATAGTTCAAGTCTTTGTAGATTTAATATATTTTTGAATAACACTTAATTCAAAATATGTCAATTCAATCTTCAATGGATTTTAATGAACCTTTTTTTGGTTAAAAACGTTTCAGAGACAAAAAAGCAAATTTTTGTCAAAAAAAATTACGAAATGTCTTGAATTTTCGAAGTTTTTCAAAGAAATTGTTATTTGTTGAGTAAATATTTGATATTTGTCTAAACGTTTTCGGAAAATAACCCTCTTGTGAAAAATTCAATAGTCAAACACTGGATACTATTTTTTCGGTCATTTTTGAGACCTCTGAAAAATGATAAATACTTTTAGAACAAAACCTTTTAACAAATTTTGTTCATGTGATTGACCACTATTTTAGTCATTGATTGTGTTATTACTCAATCTATGTGTGAATTAAAGATATTGAATCTCAAAGTTCATTACAGATAAATTAGATTAAAACTTATTTATAGATTTACTTGAATACAAGCTGAATACTATTCTAATTTAAAACTAAGTTTATTGCGAATTTTCAATTAATCGCTCGATATATTCTTGTAATGTATAGTTTAATGCGAAACTAAAATCGCATTTTGAATCCTCTTTAAGCAGGCTTTACATAATGAAAATTCATTTGTAGTTAATCGCAACGCAAACTTGGGTTTTGTCAGTTGAAAAACAAATTTTTATCGCATTCACTATTTTCTATTGTTTATTATTCTTTGGATTTGTGTTTCAAAGGATTATCAATGTATTTATATTCGATTTGAAATTGTAAACAAATACATGAATTTTTCTTAAATAATTTATTATTTATAAATATTCATCATTTTTGTTCAATTTAATCCATTTCTTTAACATTTTTTTCTAAAAGATAAACATTTTTAACTTAGAAGAAATCTCAGTTTTATTGCAAATCACTTTCATATTTAAGTTGAATTAAGAAAATATATTGAAAAAGTTTGAATTGAGTCAAACTTTATTCATTAAACATCACAATATACTTGAGTCCAATTCATAAAACTGGAACATTTTCTGTTCAAAATAATGTTTATTTAACCCGTATATTTGTTTTTCACGAATTCTCAATTTTATTCTACTGTAGATTTCAAGTTCTCACAACTTTTCTGAAAAATGAAATTCAAATAATATCACAATAATATCTTAAATTGAGTATCACTTGAGACAATCAAACTGCAGGTTTTTTTTTAAAAATAAGGGCGAATACTCTGTAGAACTTCTTTACTTATGATTGTGAAACGCCTTTTAATCTCGAGTCATTGTTTCTGCGAATTTAATTTTAATACAATTTTTGATATTTTTGATTGAAATTATTAATTATTAGGAAACAGACTTTCAGGCCATAACTTTAGCGTTTTGTCTGACTTCAAACTCACTTTAAAAATACTCAAAAATTCCATTGAAAATGACTTTTAGTCGAAATTTATTTTCTTCACACATTCTTCACTTTCTTCATAAATTATTAATTTATTTTTGACAAAAACATATTTGAAAAAAGAGAGATTCTTTCACATAAATATTAGATTAAAATTTAAGACATTAATATTTGATGAATTGTTTTGAGTAAAACTAAATCGATTGTGAGAATTGTGAGAAACTTGAACATAAACTATTCATAAAGTAAGTTGTTATGAGACATAATTATGTATTAATAGAATCCAATCTAGTTTTTACGTTTTATTTTATAACTTCTGATCATTTTCAACTTAAATATTAATTTCAGTTTAATTATTACCTAAATTCAAAATGTTTTAATTCAAAGTTCATTTAAGGCTTTTTAAACTTGGTTTAAATCGAGTATTTATTGTGTAATTCAAACTCATCATTCATTATGTATTTTACTACTAATCATATTCGATAGTGTTTTTGATTGATTTAATTTAAGTGAAAGCTAAGTATTTTTATTAATCTCTGAAGAAATTTTGTTCATAGAATAGAGTAAAAGTAAAGTAAAAATATTGAGTAGAAGTAAATAATCGACAAAAGATAAGTCAAAAGACTTGTAATCCTCGCCTTATCCTATATAATAATACCGAAAAGTGAGGCCAAGTTACCGATGTCTCAATTGTTTAGCAATTTTGTGATAGTTGATTATATTATTAATGCCGAATTGAGTAGTCATCACAATATAATTCAATCAAAAGCTATCTCATTATTCACAATAACTCAAACATTTGAGGCAATCAATAAAAAGCAATGCAATCACAGAATTCAATTTCCATTCAAAACTCATCTCAATAACTATCAACTCAACCAGTTTTATCTCGTTTTATTTTCTCAAATATATCAATTATTTTCTCAAACCTATAAATCATTTCAATCAAATTCCTGTGGTATAAAACCTTCTTTTATATAATTTAATCAGAAATTCAAATTTCTAACGAAATAATCCTTAATATGTTATTATATTCAATAATAAAGTCCCTGTTCTCTAGTTTTTTGTTTCTTTCTAAATAAATGTGTTGATCATAATTAAGTAAAAATTATTGATATTTCTGTATTTATACTCTATATTATATTCATGGAAAACATAATAAAAGACAAATACAGTCGAATTTTTCTGAAAATCAGCTCCGATTATATTCTAAAAGAATCTCTTAATTAGATAAAAAATTTCAAAATAACATTTGAAATTGAATGCTTTCCTATATCATTGTCAAAATATCAATATGAAAAGTCTCTAAACAATACTTTTATTTTTGAAAACTTGATTAATTGATGTGATATCTAAAAAATGTTGATTTCTATTGAAACTAATGTAAAAGATATACACATGGATAGTAAGTCTATCTTTTAACCCGTTTAGATATTTGAACGTTTAGTTATATAAACCCATCAAATATTGATAATTAAATATCCGAAATTATGATTAAAGTATATTAAAAATAGAAGTTTTATCAAAAAATTCACAAAAACATGTTATTCAAAACATTGCATAATAAAGAATGGCAAACATTATATAATTTATTTCAATCTCAATAGTAATGCGAATCTAATTGAAAAATAGATTTTTCCACATATTTCTTCTATGCCTTATATATTGGAAGTCTCTTATCATAAGATGTTTTCCTCTAACACTTGAAAGTATATGTTTTGACATTCACTTAAATTGTATTGAATTTGTCTATTATTTCTAACCAAATATAACTCATTTTTCAAATTGATATATAATATGATATATAGTTGAATATTTGGATCTAAAAATATTTACTCATAAAAACTAAATGATGTAATTCTATAGAGACTTACAGCAGAATTTAGAGACCAGAATAGAAAGCCTTCTATTTATGATTCATTAATCTCTAAAACCAATTCTATCAAAGAGGGATTTATTTTCTTCCTTATATTTTTTCGCCTTATTTATTAGTTTTTTAGTTTTCAGTTTATTTTTTTGTCTTTTTATATTAATCCGATTTTATAGTATTAGTTCGTATTAAGAATATTTGTTCGGTTTTTCAAAGTTTATAAATTTTGTTGAACTGCATCAAAATATACACTTTCTATTTTGCAACTTATTTGTCGTTTAAATGCTTATCCAAAATAGTTGTTCATTTGCATCAATGATTTGATGAAAAAAATGCAGACAAAAAACCTGTTTATAAGAATGATTTGTCATTTGATTCTTCTTTTGGTTATACGATAAAAATGATTTGTGAAAAATCGATGCGATATAAAATGTCATGTTATGCGTGATAAGTCTTAACCTTTTGTCTTGCGTTTAAGGATCAAAATTAAATTACACTGAATTTCATGCGTTCAACCATTCATTGATTTGTTTTTTGTTAAATATTTGACTTAATTTTTTATGATTTTGAATATAACTTAATTTCTCTAAAAAAGTATGTAGTTTTGAAACACTAATTGTATTATAAGAATATTTCAAATGTTTGGTATTTTCTTTTAAACCCATTCTTGACATATGATTGGGATTCAATTGCACAGAAATTTAATTTAATGAGATTTTTATTTAATCAATACTTTCTGACAGGTTTAATACCTTTTCAAAACCCAGAAATTTGTCAAATGATGTTTAAAAGTATTGAACATTTAATTTGTATTCTTTTATTGTTTGGTTTCGTTATTTCCACACTTTTAAACACCATTTTTTGACAGTAATTCTTAATATTTATTTCAAAATATATTTGAAAAATTTTGACAATAAACCCAAATCTGTTCAATTGGATAAACGAATTAATTTTTTCTGTTTAGATGTTTCTCTTGGGCTTCATTTCTCAGAATTGCTTAAACGTGAAACCATTCAGAGACCGATTCCTTCGAGACAACAAAATAGAAAGTATGTGTATTTTATTGTTTAAACTTTGATTAATTTTTATTTTTAAGGTTCAAATTTGGCCAATAAATTAGTTATTTATTGATATAGAGTTATCAAAGTTGTCTCAATTTGAAAATAATAATAATTAAATTTGATTTAATAGGCGTAAAAGTCCTCCCTCACCAACACTTGGAAACAAATTTATATTTGATTCGAGTCCTAAACGTTCACAATCTGTGATTTCGTCAACAAGTAAGTTATCAATCATTCAATTTAATAAATCTTTTGTTCAATTTTATCGTAATATTGTTTAAATTTAAGTTTTTTTTATTATAAATTTAAGCATTGATTCAAATTCAGGAAATTTCGATTAAAAATATATTCTATATTTCAATCAATATTGTCATTGAGTAAATACTTTTGTTTTTTCTGAAGAAGTGTTCCATTGAAACAAAAATGTGATATTTGTTTAATACTAAAGTATTTAAATTGTTTTATTTTAGAATTAAGAAAGAAATATGACGTAACGGCTAAACGAAAATATGTTCGACGTTCGGGTCCAACAGGAGATGGGGTTTGGAGGAAAAGGGGTCGACCCAGAGAAAGAGTATCGAGTGGTAGTTCTAGAACTGAATCACCGATTCCTTCTCCGGTTCCATCAGATGGTAGCGGTTGTGGTAATTCATATAGTGCTCCATTACATAGAAGAAGACGTAGTGAACAGCACGCCTTCGATATTAATAATATTGTGATCCCATATAGTATTGCGGCCACGACTAGAGTAGAAAAATTGCAATACAAGGAAATAATAACACCAAAATGGAGAGTCAATGAACCTTTTGAAGAAAACTCTAGGTTTTCAGACATTGATATAAAGACTGAAATGAATGATGACATTGAACCTAAAATATCACAATTAGTTTGTGCCGTAGATGTCAATGAAGACATTTCTGACACTTCATTCACATTAAGACACGCAAAATGTGAAGAAGAAGAGAGAAAACGAATTCTCGCTTTTATGAAAGGTTCGACAAAACAAAGTGGAGCACATGGTCTACGCGGTCGCGGGGCTCGAGTCAGGTTCGACAGCACGCGTTCGGATACACTGACTTCGAATCCGCCCTCTTGTGGTGGTGGAGATAATCCTATTCAAAATGTTGATTCTACGAGTCAGGACTCTTATAGCGGCACTTCTGCTGCTGTCGTTCAAAATATCAACAATGAATCGGTTAATAATGCGATTCCCGAAACACCGCCACCAATAAGTGAAAGGCGTAGAAATACTTCACTCTCTTCTAAAAGAGAGGACTCTATAGACGATACCTTTGAAGTCGTGTCTCCTTTCGATTTGCGAACTTTTCCATTAAATGATATCTCCTATGATTTAATGACCAGAGAATCATCACATTTATATTCCTGTGAAGAAGAAAACATCGATTTAATCAATGATCCCGAAAAGTCAAATGAAGGTACGATTACAGCCAACAATAGTCGAGCCGCGTCTCCAATCAATTCAGAAGCAGCAGAAAGTATTGCAGACCATATCGAGGACATTGACAATGAAGATGAAGACCCTGAATGGGAACCCAAGAAGTGATTAACTGATTCGGGACTCATTTCTGAGCCTTTATTCGCAATCAATCAATGAAATATCTATTGCTTTAAACAGTTTTAGTTTATATAAAATAAATGGTTCACTAATTCTTAGTTATGTAACAAAGCTTATGATAAAAACCAAATGTATGTAATAATGTATATATAATTCCCATTACTTTTGCTTTTATTTTTAGTAACAATTAAGGCGAGAAATTCAAGATCTAATGAAAACTCAAGATTTATATTTATTAAAGGCTTAAACAATGCATTTCATCTCTCATTTATTTCAATTACTGTATAATTTTTGTGCTAATCCTCTGACCAATCAGTGAAATAATCTCTTGATTACCTCTAAAGATCTTGAAGTTCTCGGACTTAATGATTAAACTATCAATTCGTCAAAAATCAATTAGAAGTCAGATTTTGTTTACTACTAAAATACAGCATTTGTTAGAGTTATCAGTCATTCCAGAGTGAAAAAAACCTTCATTTCAAAAATTCATTACCGATTCATTCGAAGTCAGCGTCTATTTAAGTATAGATAATGGTGTTATCATTATTATTATTATTATCAGAACAAATAGCAATATTGTCGGTAACTTTTTTAGTTAATTTAATTTTGTTGTAATCTTTTTCTGTTCGATCCTCAAAAACAATTCAAAGAACTATAAAATATGAATTGAATGTGTGAATAAAATTATGAGTTTAATAGTATATAAAACGGATGTTTCAGTACAATTGATAGTTCTTTGCTGTGTTTTAAACATTTTTGCACAAATGCAAAACAAATTTTAATCTCTATGAGAAAAAAAAATGCATTAAATAATAATAAAAAAAAGACAAATTTACAAATTATATCAGAAATGTCTAATTATTCAAACTCGAAGCTAAACGTTCGACAATATGTTGATATTCATCTTCAAGATCTCTGTATTGTTTATCTAATTGATCGAGTCTTATATCGTTTGGAAGCATTGTTGTCTGTTTAATGACAACCAGTTCTGTTTCACTCAGTTTTCCACCTTTTTTAAGCTTTTCGAAATCTATTAATTGTTTCTGATTCGGAGCATTCAATCTCTGTTTAACAACAATTCTATACGCTTTGTATTCATCAGCGTTTGATCTGTCAGTTATTCTGAACCGAAGTATTTCATATATACGTCGCGCCTGTTTTTTGCTAATTTTCAGTTTATTTTGAGCTTCATTTGCCATCTCTTCACTCCACCCGAGTTTGAGTTTTTCGGCACTAAACGAATCCAATTTCGAACAATTAATAGAATCAACAAAATCTCTAATTCGCGTGAAATTATCTGACGGGTCCTCAACTGTGATATCAATTATATTGTTATCACTCATATAAGCGTCATAAATGGTTTGTAAAAGTTTAACTCCGAGACCACGCTTTTGAAATGGCGGCAAAACTAAGAATTGAGAAATTCGTGGTCGAGTTCTTTGTGGATAAGCGTAATAGCGATAAATAGTTGCGTAACCAACAAAACAATAGTTAAAGGATTGATTATTAGCCGAATTACCATTTGATATACTGTTATTGGAGTTTTGGTATTGTTTTTCGAAAATAACGAAGAATTCCCAGCGATCGTCATCAGTGTCTATATAAGAGGCCGCGTCGATGAACCACAACACAAATGTTTGCATTCTTTGATGATATGCCGCAAATCCCGGCACTGACAGATCGGTTCTGTATATTTCAAAATGTCTTTTCACTCCATTATCACTCATATGATCATCGATTGAAAAACTGTTAACTAATTCTCCGTAAGGCTTAAAAGACTTATCTTTGAGAAGAGCGGCCGAAAACTCATCCAAACTATGAATGAACTGACCCTCGAGTTTGTCGGCTATAATCTTAAGTACATTATCGGCTTCGATGCCATTCGTGTCTTCTTTTGATACTTTTTCACTAAAACTCATTCCAAGATAACAGTCAAGTCTTGCAGAAGAATAATATAGTTTGACATTAAGTTGTTTGTATCCAAATATGTTTTCGTTGTCACCAAAGAATTGATGACTGAATTCAGGATTAAATGTTTGGACACAACTGTTTGACTCATCTTTTAAATCATTTTCATTAGCGATTAGTTTAATATTTATTGCTTTGTTTGCGTTTTGAACTACATATCCATCAAAACGATCTCTTAATAGAGACGAACCTTTAATTATAACAATTTATTATTATATGACAGATAATAATATACTATTAATGTCTACTCACAAGCCATCGATTATTCAAATTATTTATATTTATTATCCAAAAGTCAAATTTAAATCAAAATTAATTGTATATTAGTTTTAATTAAATTAAATAATAGTCAAATTCAACGAATGAAAGTCTGAGCGCAAAAAGTGAGACACTTTTCCCTCTCAACAAAAGTTACAAACAATTAATTTAATTGACTTGAAGTTGATGTAAAACATCAATAAAAACGTATACAAAGTCTACAAAAATTCATTGAACGATGGATTGAACGAAAGTGCGAACTGAGAGACACTTCGTGTTAGAAATTGTTAATAGAAATGATATGAAAATGTGTATTTAGGCGAAAATCTAATAGAAAAGTATGAATGAGTTCAACTTAACCCTGACTTGTCCTTGCATTCAATGCAGACCGATATTGAAAAGGTATCTATTTTTACAATTATTATTAATTTACTTTAAACTGATCAATAAATTGTAATTTAATTATTTAAATATAACAAACACTTTATTAAATGCTTTCAATATATTCCTAATTGTTTATGCATTTAATTTTTTGCTAATTATATATTTACATAAAACTTACCAATACTTTAATTCTTATTATAAGTGTTATTAAGAATTTCCATCATTCATAAGAATCTGAGAATAATTTTTTTCTCATCAATTAATACATAAGTTATGATTCTTATTATCAATAATTTTTCATTTTGTTTTAATTAATGAAAAGCTTTTGAGTTTAGATTTGTTTTTATTTTTGTCTATGATTTATAAAACATTGAATTTATTTTTTGATTTATAATTAATTTATAATCAATAGGTTTTGAACATTAAGTGCTAATAAAGATATTGATACTTATGGTTATACTTCATATGCTTCAGGCATGCAATTAAATCAATTTTCATTATTTATGAGACAAGCTCTTTGTCAGTATGAGGTATGATATCGTCATTTACTTTTTATTTGATTTTCATTTTTCTCAACTTTATAACCATTTTTGCACTCTTTAGTATTCATAACGCTTTTATTCGTTTCAAACAAAACTTTAAATTTGCGAAACATTTGAAACATTGCTTTAGTGCTCAACCGATCCGTAAATCATTTTATTTATAGTCATTTGAGAGCATTCAAAAAATACCGCAAACTTTCGTTATTGTATTTATTTTTTGTTTCGCTCAACTTTTGGTTAAAACAACACAATTGAAATTTGTTCGATTCGGGAAACCATTTGAAATTTGATTCCATTGACAAACATTTGAATTATTTTTGAAAACTTTGTTTAAGTTAATAAAACATTAACAGTAGTGGTATATCTTCTTATAACTTATATACAGTATAATAAAGTTAGCAATAGTTCTCACTTTTTCATATTGGGTACCAATAAATCCCTTTAAAGATCGTTACAATACAACCAATCTATGCATGAAAACAGTTTCTATAAACCGAAAATTACAATTCAGTGTTTAATCGGAGAAACTCGAGATCTTTTCAAATCTTATGAATTAATAAATTAATTGGAATCAAAAATTATAATTGAATTCTTCTCTATAAAAGATGAATATAATTTTGACACATCTATTGTGTACCACAAGAGACCTCTTCGTGTACCAGAAGTTGAGAAATACATGCGAATCAATCAACACTATGAGTTAGTTATATTCACGTAATAAAAGTTTTAAATACTACTAAAACTAATTCTTTTTCAAATTCAAAATCAGGAATTTTGATCAATTCGAAAGAGGAATAAACTCTATTATTCTCTTTTCCATATTAACAATAAGTATTGGTTTACATAATATGGGAATTGAAGCTTTCGAGGAAAGTTTTATCTTTAAAAATTATTCTAATTATGACATACAAGTAAAGGAAACTTTGAAATATGCACAAAATAAATCATTTTAATCATAGTTATCATTGCATAACTTATCAATAAATTTCTAAAAATTTCAAAATATATTCCGTTTAGCGAAAAATGACAATTTAATTGCTCGTTATAATGAAAATTCAATACTTAATTGTATGTGTATTGTTTCCATCGCTGATCCCTTATATTTAGTCCAATAATACATTTAAAGTGATTCGATTTTAATATTATTTATAATGAAATACAATTGGAATAAAATGTTGTTCTTATAGTTGAAATTGAAACGATTTTTTTAAAATGCAATTGAAATGAAAAGTTTGAAATCGAATGCTTCACTACTTTAATACTATCAAATTTGATCGAATTCAATATTATCGCATAGTTTCGAAATTCGATATTGAAAATAAGAGAAAATTTCTTATCAAATCGAAGATCTATTAATTTGATTTTTGAAATTTAACGATTTAATTGAAACTTTCAATTATATGATAATTTATTTAAATACATACATGAGCGGTGACTTGTTCTGGGGCAGATCATAGATTTCTAGAATTGAGGGTCAAAACTAATTTGGTGAGACCGGAGTTTTGTGGGTCTGGGTCTGGACCCCCTCGTGTCGACCCCTAGACCTGTCCCACTATTTCAATTTTGAAAAACCAATATTAAAATAATGAAAAGGGTTATTCGATATTTAATTTCAGATCAGAATGCAATAGAATTAGTATACTTTTCAAATAATCAAAATGATAACATTGAGGAGAAAGTTCTTTGTCATGTTTAAAGACAAGAAATAATGAGTAATTGAGTTAAAGTCATGATTACATTATATTTAGTTTGAAGTAAACTCAATAATATTACTCATTTGACTGCATGATTGCATTTGTTGTTGAATTGAATGTGTTATTTATCCGACTGTTAAATAACTTTTGATTCAAACCTATACAGAACCCATAACTTGACTATATTTAGTTGTTTATCAATTTTTAAGCGAACTATAAATCAAACTCTGACTGAATTCGATTCCGGGTTTGAATGAGAGAGAAAACACATTAAAAAAGTTATTTGAATATGACTTAAGCTTGAATAGAAATAAGAGATTAATGGTTGCTTTGGATTAAGATTAAAGTATTAATTTGATTTGAATGAAGAGTTAATTAGATGAATCTTATAATAAATTACAGCCGAGTTCAACTGTACAAAGAGCTAATGGAGACAAACTTAGAGAGATATTCAACAGATATGCGAGCATTGAAAAAGAGAGCGATAAGTTTATGACACCCGAAGATTTTATTCGATCATATCTTGGTTTATATAATGATGAAAACTATGATCCAAAAACTGTGAAATTATTAGGAAGTATTCTCGACACCTCTAAAGATGGGTAAATCATATAATTTAATGTATTATTAGTTGAGAAATTGACAATTTAAGACTTTTTTGCTTGTGTTGAGTTCAGACTCATTTCGTTTATGGAATTTCAAGCATTTGAGGCGGTGTTATGTCAACCCGACGCTGTCTACAGGACAGCATTTCAATTGTTTGACACAAACGGTTCGGGTTCGATCACATTCGATGAATTTGAAGAGATTATCAAATTAACGACTTTACACACTAAAATTCCATTCAATTTTAAGGGAGATTTTATGCGTTTGCATTTCGGCGATGATCGCAAACGAACCGTCACTTATTCGGAATTTTCACAAGTATTACATGACTTTCATGAAGAACATGCTGTACAAGCTTTTAAAACAATGGACAAAAACAAAAAAGGTGTCATTTCAGCGATGGATTTCTCCTACATTATGATGAACTGTAAAAGTCATTTACTATCGAATGACGTTAAGCCCAATCTGGTGGCGGTCGCCGGCGGCGGAACAGGCGGTCATTTAGTATCCTTTCCTTATTTTATGGCATTTAATTCATTACTCAATAATATGGAACTCGTGAAGAGGATATTTATGATTTTTACAAAAGGCAATCTTCAGCTCGAAATGACTAAAGAAGAGTTTCTATACGCAGCTCAACAAATGTCTCAAATCACACCACTTGAAATCGATATACTCTTCCAATTGGCGGGATTTCTACACCAGTCAACAGGAAGAGTCAGTTTTATCGACTTGGAAAGAGTGGCTCCTTATAGGCCGACAAGATATTTATCAAAACCTTTGGCTGAAGTAAAGGCTGTCGACAGTCCAGCCGATCGAGGAATCGGTATTCAGATTCTAGAGAGTGCCTATAGATTCACTTTAGGCTCAATTGCAGGCGCGGCCGGCGCTACTGTTGTCTATCCTATTGATTTGGTAATAGATTTGAAATATTTTTAACGTTTTTATAAAAAATAATATATTTAGTAAACTTGTGATAAAATATAAGGTGAAAACACGAATGCAAAACCAAAGGACCGGCTCTTATATCGGAGAATTGATGTATAGAAACAGTTTTGATTGTGCTAAAAAAGTGATTCGACACGAAGGCGTTTTTGGATTATATCGGGGTTTATTGCCTCAGTTGGTTGGGGTCTGTCCTGAAAAGGCTATTAAATTAACAATGAATGATTTGGTTCGCGACAAACTGACGACTGATAAGGGAGAAATCACTTTACCGTCAGAACTCATTGCCGGCGGTTGTGTGAGTCCATTACATGATCTGAACTCTCATCGGATAATAATAAAGCCTTTCTATTGTTTTATCATCTCCAATAGGCGGGCGCTTCACAAGTCATGTTTACAAACCCTTTAGAAATTGGTAAGAATTCTTATCAATTCATTCAAATAGTATCAAAAATTTTTCAAATTATTCATGTATTGATAGTTAAGATTCGTTTACAAATTGCTGGTGAGATCGCTAGCGGTCCAAAGATCAGAGCGTTGGGAGTTATTAAAGATCTGGGCATTAGAGGACTCTATAAGGTATTTAACGTTATATATTTTTTTAATGAAATACTAATCACTTAAATTAAATCATTTTTAGGGATCTAAAGCTTGTTTTCTTCGAGATATACCATTTTCAGCGATTTATTTTCCAGTTTACGCTCATTGCAAATTGAAATTTGCAGACATGAACGGTCACAACAGTGCCGGATCTTTATTGTTATCGGCTGTCATCGCCGGTAATTAAATCATTGAAAATGGGATTAAATTTGATTAAACCTTTTTTGATATTTACAGGCGTTCCGGCGGCTTATTTAGTGACTCCGGCGGATGTCATCAAAACACGATTACAAGTGGCCGCTCGAGCCGGACAAACAACTTATACAGGACTTTTAGGTAATGCCATAACAAATAAGTTAATATTTGATTATAGTTTCAACAAAATCTCAATTTATTTTCAAAGATGCCGTCAGGAAGATATGGAAAGAAGAGGGAGGGCTCGCCTTCTGGAAAGGCGGTCCGGCGCGGGTTTTTAGGAGTGCGCCTCAATTCGGTTTCACTTTATTGACTTATGAAGTTCTTCAAAGGCTATTTTTAATAGATTTTGGCGGTCGAAGACCTACTGGCTCTGAAGCCAAAGTTCCGGTACAATCGGCAGACATTAAATCTCTAAATCCTGATCACATCGGAGGTTATCGATTAGCTCTCGCGACTTTCACTGGCATGGAATCCAAATTTGGCCTATTTTTACCTAAGTATAAGTCAAATGTTTCATGAGTTTGAGTTATATTAGTTCACAAATTAATAATTATAGATCAGATGATATGTTATTTTAAAGGAATGTATTGTTTTCTCATCACAGAGTAGTTATATTAGGTTTTAATTGAGGGTTTTCTAGTAATAATCAATTAATGAGAGTTTAACAAATCAATAATCAAAACTTTTGACCTTTTGCTCACTTTTGAATTGCGAGTACTTCTGCCCAAACATCGATTCGTTTGAAAAGTTATGTATAATATGAAATATTTTATTCTTCCAATTGATTAAATTCAGTTTTGGTGGTTATAACTGAGCGCTATTTTATTATTCATTAGTTCTTTTTAGGCCTAAATTCATGAGCATTTTTAGAAATGCGTAAAATTATAGCAATTAGTGTATTGTCAAACATAAGACTAGGTTTGCGATTGCATTGCTTTCGATTAGTGCTAATCATTCATTAGGTTAAAAATTAATTGTTAATCAATATTCAAAAATTATTTATAGAGTGATATTATTATTGTTTTAATTAACAGTCAATTTTATTTATAAATTATAGTTTAAACAAAGAATAATTGATTTGTTAAAACTTCGAATTATGTTTATAAAGCACTTCATAACTAAAATAGCAATAAAAAGAAAAAATAATTAAACTTAATTGAATTTTAAATCAATAAATCTTCTAAAAATCGAATTTAACTCATTATCTATTGGTTTAATTTTGAAACACTTAAAAGATTTAGATTTAGCCTTAATATAAGATACGATCTTAAACTACTTCTACTCATCCCTCTTGACTATTATTTGATAAATACTTGAAGAATAGATAATAATAATAATATAAATACTTTAATATGTGGGACAATAATGCTTACAAAAAGAATATACTCAATAGCCCTGAGCTTTGAGCTGAGCTTTATTTCTTACAACTATTCTTAGAATTCTTTTTGGAATCACACGAACTCTTTATTTCTATGGTATTCATTTCAAATAAATTCGATTAAATTCTATTTAATACATTCATATACTATTCTGAATGAGATAATAGAACACTTATCGAAAAGACTGACATCGAAAGGATTATTGAATGAAATGTCGGATTTATGTAATAATTAAATCCTTATTTTCTATATGATTTGACAATAAGTTATTTTAGTAAAAATTGAACTTTAATATTGAATGTGGTTGTTGTATATGTACGACAACATATTTTTAATATCGATGTTTGATTTTTCTAAAAAAATCTAACGAAAAATAAAAAGTTTTCCTGAAATTTCTTCTAAAGTCAAGGCAAGGAAACTAATTTGCCTCAAAGGGATTCTAGATTTTGATCATAATTTCTTTTTAGTAAAAGTTCTTTTCATTAACATTGATTCTGAAATTTTTCCAATAACTACAGTTTTCTAATTATCGCTATAGTTGTAAGTATTTTGCATTGAATTAATGTCTCAAAAAATTAAATTGAAAGATCTATATCTCAATGTCTTCATGAGATTCATTGAAATATGAATAGCCCTTTACTTTCTGAGAATACCCTGAATTTGTAGTAAACATAACACGTGTTACACAAATTGGGTCATAATTGTATTAATTAGTCCTTAAATTAGTTTAATTGATTTCATTTGAGTTTTAATAACTCTTGATTTCTTTGATAAATTGCATTCACAGGAGTTCCCTCATTAAGCATAACTTCACTGTAATTTCTATATTAATATAAGATGATAATAAAATTCAATTATCTATATTACTAAAAACCAAGTTTGTCTCTCGCTCTCTATCTCTGTCCGCAATAATGGTTGAAAAAATTTTAAAGTTTTAAAAATTAGACTCTCGAAAATTTCTCATAATAAGGGCAACAATGGGTTAAAAAGAAATATTTTTGAGAGTTAGTTAATGATTGAGCAATAGAGAGAATATTATATAATAAATCGATAAAGAGAAAACTTTTAATAACTGACTGATGTTCTTTGATTTGAAGTTGCGAATCAACGGGAGGCTGGCCTATAGTCTATTTTTAATAAAATCCAAATTTTAATATTCAATAGTTTGTCTGCATATCTGACCAGCTCTAGACTTTGTCCTCGACATTATACAGACATAAGACCAGTATCATTAGAACCAGTTTGACCTGAACCGTGTTCCAAAAAATGTCCTCGAAAAGTGACCAGAAATCAAGTTACTGAGGCCAAAGATTTCCCCTAATGCTGTTCTTGTAATTATATAAATTTATAACAATTCAAATGGCACACAATTATTATGATCGATATAAATATTTACTTAATTTGATAATAAGGTAGATGTGTATAGAAAGCTGTCCTACAAAATCATTTAAAAAACAGTGGAATTTTGTTTATCTTTGTTTTCTAAAACTTGCAGTCATTTATCGATTTCTGATCTCTGAAATAGAGGAACAACAATTTATTCTAAAATAATATGATTGGTATTCTTATTAGTTTGATATGAATAGTAAATTTAATTGTTAATTACTTTGATAACCTTTAAATCAAAGCAATTTAATGATACCTTATAATTAATTGATTGTTAAAAAGCAATAATTATATGCCTTAAGATCAATTAAAGTAATAATACAAGTATTGGTGACATTTAATAATCTTTTATTCAAGAAATACAAATACACCAAAAGGCTATCCTTACAAAAGCCTATCTAATCGACATGTGGCTAAGGCTCGAAGCCCTCACATTTCGACTTATTAGAGGGTCGAACACTTCTTATTATGTCAAGGATTCAAATTCATACTTTTATTCATGTCTTAAAACTTATACATCTATAAGAATAATCTCACGTTAAAATATACCTCTATTGATCACTTAATGTTTCTTATAGTAAACTTTTAAGTTAATTCATTCAAACGAATCTATCATTTTATCCGTTATTAATAGTTATAATGTAATATTGACTAATAAAATGATAACTAATATATTCGAAGTAAACAGATTCGATGTTATTCTATATATTACTGGAAAAATTCATCTGCAAAACATTCATAAGTCATTTTGCTTTTAAAAAAAGAGTTTAAAAACAAGTATATAAGTTATGTAAGATTTGTTTTATATAATACATAATATTCTTATGCCGTTTAAGTTGATGGCAAACAATTATTGATTGGAGTATATATTAATCGACCCTGAATTCTGTTAGATATAATCACGTGCTTTGAAGTGCACGTGTATTCTGTGCTTTGTGTGTATTATTTTTGCTCGATTTCGTTCAACTGAATAATTATGTAATGTTATAGTAATGTTATAGCATTTTCAATGTAGTGGTTGTTATGTTCTAAATATAATAATTTGAGCGCATGGATTGTAGTGGTAATAGCAATGCTAACTGTTTTGGTATACGCTTATGAATTAGAGTGAAAAATAAGGTAAACTTCAAAACTGTGTGATATTACTATTAAATGGAAAAAATTCGTTTCAAAGTCGGGATTTTTTTCACCATTGAAAGTGAAAAGTGGGCACAAGTTTTAATTATCGATATATTTCAAGTTTGATTTGACAAAATGCCCATAAACTATGATTATTAAAAACCTTTTTATCGATACTTAAGGTGTTATTGAATGGGTATTTATTCTGAATCATTATGAGTCTATAGAAACTGAATGTAAGTTAAAGTTTTAGTTTCCCTTCCGCGTTGAAGGACCTTTGATGTTGATGTGGTTAACCTTGTCCAACTTATAGCAAGCATCACCCCTGACCTCATTATTAATATTATACGACAACTCTGTAACAGTGATCTTGAGACTCATTGCTGCTGCCGTAATACAAGGCTCAATTCGTACTGATATTACGGTAAATTAGGTCACAGTCAGACGTGTAGTGAAAGTGCCAGAGGAAGCTTTGCAATGTTGTTGTTCTCCAAAGTAAGTAATAGTCACTCTCTAGTTATAACATTATTTTTGCACCTTATTCTCGGTAATCATTTTTTACAACGCATTCTTTCCTCTGTGTTTTTTGTTAAATAATAATTGATTCAGTTTTTAAAATGTGAAAAAGTATTTTTCCAAAGTTAAGTCGTATAAGTTATTATTTACTTAAGTTAATTATTAAGATTATTATATAGTTATCAATAACTTAGTTTACAACTCAACTATAGCTATTTCAATGCAATTCAAACTATTAACTCCTTTGGAAAAATGAAGTGAATTAATTGATTTGTGTCTTTCGTTGCAATTTTTAGCACAGAGTTTAATAGAAGAAGTCAGAGCTGCTAATAATTTAAAAGATAAGATTAATATACTCTTTGTTTTAGATTAAATTCAATTAATTCTACTCTTTTTTTCAAAAACAAAAATCGTTAATTTTGATTAATAATAAATGACAATAAATGCAGGGAAAAGGTATACAACGCTATTAAAGGAGTTGATTCTTTATCGCTTATTTCATTTCTAACCCATAATTCATTCATAATGATACATACCTATAAATGTCAGTCTTTATAATTATACAATTTGTAACTGTTCACCGATTCTACACGTGCTTCGCTCGTCACATGCGATTGCGCTAATATCGATCAAATTTGTCATGTTATTGTTTAAATAAATATAACTATTAAAGGTTAATAATATGGACAACTTTGAAGACTCTGAGTTTCGTTTGATAAAACACCCGCGTTGGAGTCCATCACCTGTTGATCTCAGTATTGCGAACACTGTTCCGCCCGCGAGTGCATTAATTGCTTCACTCGGTATGAAGTTTTTTTCAAACTTTAAGTAAATGTTTCTAAATTATAAGTTGTGAACCATATGAGCTCAGGTGCCGCATACTTTTGCTCAGGATCACCAACAAATGTCAGCTCAACTTACCCTATGAATAGCGTTATAGTTTCGGGACCAATGAGTCCGCATCAGTTGAATTCGAGAAAACAACGAGAATTCATTCCTGATTCTAAAAAAGATGAATCTTATTGGGATCGAAGAAAGAGAAACAATGAGGCGGCTAAAAGGTATGTACATTATTGCATAAAACTGTAAAAGTTTTCTAACTCGATATACAAGGTTAGGTTAGGTTAGGTTGGGTTGGGTTAAGTTCATTAAAGTATTTCGCTTAAAAATCATAATATATTACTTACCCGTTAGTTTCACTCATAATTAAAGTCTTGAATTATATATTTTCAATATATCCCCAAATTTTGAATATTGAAAATTCAATTAATGTTTGCTAAAAACTGGTCAAATATTGATTTTATTTATTTATTCTCCTATGTTTCACTATTTTACTGAAACTTTATGAAATTTTCCTGAAATATAGTGAGAATAAGCAAAAAACCTCAGCTTTCGAACCAAATATTCAAATAAGTTGTATATTGATGTTACATCAGTATAACTTTAAGTCTTCATATCAATCAAAATTGAGAAAAAATTCACTAATCAAAAACTTTTTATATATATCATGAAAAGCGAGTTAACAAACAATAGAAAAAAAACGTAGAAACATATTAGTCATTAAACATTGATTAAAAAACCTAATGATAAGATGAAGTTCAACACATTATCTCTTAAATAACGTAATGATGCACATGCTCGAGCATATTGGTGCTCGGTGGCGAGCACGAGCACTGAGCACCTAAATTTCTTCGAGCAC
>JAQFXV010000432.1:0-22778 GCA_034694065.1 Camisia spinifer
CAGTTAACACGTTTTTCAGATTTTTATTCTATCTTTTAGTTTAACTCGTATTCTAAGTGTATGTAAAATTTCAAAATTAATTTTAATTTTAATTTAATATTTAAAAAATATTGATTTCAATAGTATTTAATACAAATCAAAACACAGAATGCTTGTAATGCTTCTCTATTCAGTGTTATGTGCTTTGCGTACTGTATAAAGCATTGCATTCAATGGTATAACACAATAATATTGAATATTTTGTTTTAAACAAAATTACAAACATTTTATAGTTTAATATAAATTAATAATAAACTATTTGATATATTCAATGATAAACTAACTCCTTTCTTATTAATTATTAATAATTTGTTATGAAAATGTGAGAAAACTTTGTTAAAAAGGGAAAAAACGAAAAAATAAACATAAACTTTTGAGATTTAGTCAGTGATTGAAAAATGATTTGCATTTAATTAATTTATTCATTTAAATTTTTTTGATATATCCTGAAGGGTAAATAAACTCTTTTGATAATAAAATATATTAAAAATATTGTTTTCTAAAAGTTTTTAAACATATAAATGCAGTGAAATTGAAGCTCAACTTTAAGAGCGTTTTTCTCATTTCACTGCTTTGAGCAATACGTTACTTGAGAATCCGTCCATTCAAATGTATATCAATGTAAAGGTAATTTTTTGCAAACCCTAAGGATATTAGCTTGACGCATCATTTTTAAAGTGACGTTGACAATACATTTACTATGAACAAAAAGAGTTCACATTTTTAAACTAATACTACCAAATAATTTTAATCTTAAAGCGAATTTAAATTATCAATAAATCAATCATAAGATATCATTGCCGGTTTTGATACCTGTTTGAATTTTTATTTTATTCAACAATTTCTAACAATTTGTATTCACAATTATTTTGCAGAGTATCTAATGATTGTGAATTAATGTACATGAACATTTTTCCTGAAACAAAGCTTTGACAGAATAACTTCATGATTTTGCGCAGAATTATTTATAGAGTATGAAGTTATCGTATTTATTCACTTTCTATCATTCAAAAGAAAGGATAGCTTTTCAAAATTTAAAAAAATTGAAGCATAGATTCCATCAACTATGTTTGAATATTTACTGATGATTATGGGAATTAACTTGAATAACAAGTTGATGTCACAATTTTTAACTGGTTTATCTTTCGCTGTGTTTCCATTTATATTCTATGAGTACTTCATCCCCATTCGTTTCGATGTTTACACGGTTCAAATTATATCAAATATAGCTTGGCTAATGATGATTACATCCAACATTTCTTCTTATATTATGGTGAAATGGGAATCGAAAAATATTCTGAAATTGAATCAAGAATTAAAAATATATCACCTTCATATCAGGTTGAATATCGTCTATCCATCTATTGTTGCTTTTATTGTTTGGTTATCAATGATATCGTCTTCAATATTAATAAATTTTTCTTTTCCAATTATTGAAAAATCTTCTGAGTTTTCACTCGAAGGCACTTTTGGTATCGCTAAAGGTTTGAAAACATATTTATTGATGTTCTATTTCAATTCGTGGAGAATTTTGAATCGTTTGATTTATCATGAGTTGAATATAATGTACTCGAGTATTATTAAAGCTCTCAATCATGATATTGAAGAGAAAATGAATAATTTTGATTTGGATGGAATTCAAATAATACACAGAGAAGTTTTGCGATTCATTAAATTTCAGGAATGTCTTGATAAAAGCGTTCATTTCCTAAAATATTTCAATTTTTTCGAATTATTCTTTTCAATCATATGGACTTTAGTATTAACGAATTTAATTCAAAATATATTATTCTTCTATTCTCTTTTATTTTATAATTTTTTCTTTTACTTTTATTCATTTTTCATCATGACTGAAGAAAAGAAAAATAAAATATTTGAAAAAGAGCTTCAACTACTGGTCAACCAATGGCAGGAAAAAGAAACAAACGATATTTGTTTGATTGAACTAAAAGTACTAAAAAGGACTGTTCAACAGTTTGTCGAGAAATCAATTCAATAATCAACTTTTCCTGACAAATTAATTTTTTCCTCAAATTATAATTTGAAAATTCCAGCCTACTTAATCAAATATAATAACATGGCTTTTCAAACAGTACAAAATAATAAATAAATAAAAATCTACATCAACTAATCAACCTCTATTAGTTCTGCAAATCGGATTTTAATGCTTGAGTGAAAATAATAAATCTTCTATATGCTAATGGTCATGGTTACAGATTTGAGAATTACATTTGCAGAGTCCGAAGTCTAACATAATTCGGGAAATCAAATTCAAGAAATAATAATCCCTGTCTTATTATATGGTTAGTCGTATTGGCATAACTTATCCAATCCACTTTATTATATATAATATCATTTCTTCTTAACTCACTGAAGAATCATTCAATGTTTGAACTTTAAGCTAGTTAAGAAATAAGTAAACATAATAAAAAATAAATATAAGATTAACCAGAAACGAAATTTCAATTTTATGAATTAAAAATCTTCATATATTTCATCACATGACACATTTATCACCTGCAAAATTTAATGCTGTAACATGTTAATATCAAATGTTGTATTCGAACATAATTTTTTGAATGTTTATGAATAAAGTCTATTTTGTTTATGTGAAAGAACTTTGTATTATACCTTAATAAATTCTTTGTGTTAAACTCTCATCTCTTTGATCATAAGCTTCAAACTCATACCGTTGCAAAATTCTGGCTTAAGGTTCCTTGACTTTCAACTGTGGAATCTCATTCCAATAAAATTTAGGGGTCCGCTCGCGAACGGTAATACGTATTATATAAGGATCAACCGGACTTTCATTTCCATTCATACAGGTATATATTTCGAGGTCGATTAAATTCGGTTCATCGAAGTTATCGGGATTCGAATGTAGTGCACAAATAGGTAACTCAAAATAATTCAACAATTGATAAAATCCTTTGTAGTAAAGTCATTTTGAATATAATTAAGTCTAATGTATTGATTTATTGTCGATATTGAAAATATTGTTTTCATATTTCGTTCAGATTTAAATTATTTTGTTATCTGCAACCATTGGCAGCCTTTTACTTACTCTGAAACTTATTTTTTTACATCTTCCACAACAGTTAGGGGGAGACACAAGTAATGTTCAAAAGGATTAATAGTTCATTTTATAAAAGTTACTAGATAAAATTATACTTTAGTGAAACCCACCTGCTCAATAATCCTGAGCTGTGAGCTGAGATGATGTCTAATTATGATTAATTTTCGAACTGAGCTCAACTGAATTTGAATTGAGCTAAACTTAAGCTCAACTTGAGCTGACTATAAATAAGTTTCTGAAAAATATGAGTTAAAATAGCTTTAATTTAAATTGAAAATATTTCAATATTAATAAAAAGGATAGTTTTGAAGGATCAAAAATCAAATGATGGAAAAAAGTGTATTCGAATGTTTTTATTTTGAAATCAAACTGAGAAAAAACTTCTTGTTACAAATATTAATATTTATTTCATTAGTTGCTAAAAAATCTCTACAACTAAACTATCGCAACAATTTTTCCCTTTTAATAACGAAAGCGAATACAATGGTTACAATTGAAATCGAAGCGCAAACGATGATAGGTAAATTAGCATTATATTTAGATCCAAGTATCATTACTAGAGTACCACTTAATATAACTATAGATGTCATTAATATACTAAAAGTTGTCACTAAAAAGAAACTATCATTACAAATGCCAGTCATCCCAATAATAGCCAAAGCAATTGCCATAATTCCCGCAATCGCTGCACGTATTATATAATTAGGAATTTCTCCACTCGGACCTGAATAAGAAACAAATTTAGAAAATTATTATGCTGATCATTGAATTTTTTTTATAATTCAAATAAAAGACAGAATTTTAGGGACTTTTCTCATACAAAGATACACAAAATTTATAGCTGAAGTATTCATAAGCAAGTGTGGGTCAGGTAGTGTTTTAGACCGTGCGTTCGAAGTTCAAAAATCATGCCCCCAACATTTTTTATAAAATTCTCTGGTTTTCAGTGTAATTCTTGATAAAAACTTCGAGATAAATCAAAAAGTTCTAAGAGTTTTCCAGATGATAAAAAATATTTTAGAAAAATTCCAAAACAAATGAGCTTTGATACTCCCATTCTATGACCCTCACGAGCTGAACCCAACTTGCTTATGTATGCTTCAAAGGTGGAGAAAAATTTAAAAACATGATAAGATGATTTCAAAAATACCTGATCGATCAAATTGAATGACATCAATACCAAAAAATGATTTCTTTTTAGGTGCTGGTTCTGGTATTTTGTCTTCACCTAAAATCATTTTCCAAACACTGCGAGTAAATGTTAATGAAATATTGAAAAATTGCGAACCCGCTAATATAAACAATATAATAACTACTGTTTTGATTATCTTAAATTTTACACTTCTATTACGATTTAAACACCACATTGTTTTTGCTCTACGGGTATAAACAGCACAATAATCGCGTATAAACTTTCCTTTACTTTAATAGTTGAGCGATAAATGAAACGAATAGAAATTTTTCTGTTTTGGTCTATTTTTAGTCATTTATACTGATAGTTCGGGTGAACCTTAAATAACTTCTCAAAATAAGTGTGTGTTTCACTGCTTCATAAGTTTCACGACTAATAAAAAGACTTCTTTTTATAAAAAGTTTATTTTGAAGAAATAATTGAAGTCTTCATTGCTTCAGGATTTTTATCTGAAACTTAAACTCAAGAGAAAACTTTCTCAAACAATAAGACATTTTATTTTATTTAGAAAATGTTTTTATTTGTGCAAAGAATGGTTAAAAATTGCATATTATTTTCAAATGGATAGTAATGTTTTTTTAGTTAAATAACAAATACTTATGATATTTTTAGCACAATATTTAAAACTTGATAAATAATTATAGTTTTTGTATAAATTGAAAACAGATTGGATTTTAAAACAATTAAAAATAAAATTTACAACAAATTTTGCTTTTATTAACAATATTGAATTGTGCATTAGTTCACAATCATCTTAAAATATACCCCCGAAAGCATCTGTAAAATGCATATGTTTTCAAATTTGTGAGTTAACAGATATACAACTTGTACATAAGCAAAAAAGAATTTCACAAATATATATTTTATAAACTTTTAAGTCTATGCTGAAAAAAGATTTTACCGAATCATGTGAAAAGTTTTACTCTTAAAAGGAAATTTTCATGAAAATTTAATTCAAAAATCTATGCATTTTTAGTGGATAGTAATTTTTGAGAAAGATTTTCAATGAACCAAAAATTAAAGTTAAATTGTCAACTGTTTAGATAACTTAACTATAGTTCTTATGGTTTTGCGTACAATTTTTTTTTCTAAACTGCTCTTAAGTCCTAAAATATCTTGAAATAGCAATTGCTTAACATAAGGATATTTTAACATTAGTTTCAACGCATTTTTTGTTAGTCAGGAATTTTTTACACTCCTCTTGATGTCAATCTTTTCTATCTATGCAAATATTAGTTTTAAAATTCTTTTACAATGAATAAAAATAGCAGTTTTGATAATGGATTTTAATCAATCTGTATTTTTTGGAACTATGATATATGTGATAATACGAATATGTAAAAAATGATACAATTATTATAAAATAAACTACTTATAAAATAATCAGCTTATTGTGTAATTTGATATTTCAAGAATCAGAATAGACTGAAATTGAGGTCAAAATGGAATAGTATTTATGTTATAAGAAACAGTTTCAAGAATTGATACATTGATTCAATAATACTTAAATAAAATATTTTCACAAACTAAACAATGCGAAATTCAAAGTTTGTTTGATTAACAATTTTCTGATGAATTCATAGAGAGAAATATTGATAGGAAGAGTAGAAAAAATGTTAATAATTCATTGTACGCAAAACTATATCCAGAGAATTATTGAGTAGAAGATTCATGTTATTGAAAATATTATTTTCTGTTGGACAACAAATTTCTAATATAACAGGATTTAAGCTAATTTATAATGTGCTTTTTTGCTTTTCAAACAATTGAGTTAAACAATTTAACAAATATACTTATAGGTAATGGTCATAAGGCATGTTTAATTATGTAAGGTTTGTGTTCCTGATACACATTTTGAATTATTAGAGAAAATCAAGTTTAGTACAAACCAAAAATATCACACTTATAAAAAATACAGAATAACTTGAAAATAATAAATATTTTATAGGAAATAATGATGAAATGATACTAATATGTTAATAATTAGTTTAGTTAAGTGATCAAAAATAAAACTCTTAATAATCAAAATTACATCTAAAATGAGATAATGTGTGATATTTAAGAATTATAAATTGATTTCTTCAATCACTTCAGAAATGATTTTTTGTGCACTTGAAAATCATACACAGTATAAGTAAATTTTTTTAAAACGACGATTATATTACATAATATCACAAGATTGTGACTTTTTGTCAACTTTGGTTGCATTTGAACGAATACACGAAGCTTCGAATTCTTCTCTTTTAGCTTTATGTGCATAAAAGCCACTGTCATAATACAGTCGAACCGCTATAAATGTGCACCGATTTCTAGCCCCCACTCTATTTGAATTGAAACTCTCTTCAAATCCCGTTTCATTTTTGGCAAATACTGATAACGTCTCGCAAGACATTAATTGACACTTAGATCTAGAGAAAAAAACTTAATTTAAATCAAAATTCAAATTATTATACAAATAAATACTTGGAAGTCGAGGGTTCCGCCACAGGCACTATATCTGTGAAGTCTGCAGAGCCTGAACCAGAACCTGAACCCGAACCAGAGCCCGAAAGTGTCTCAGTGCCGAACATATCTTT
This sequence comes from Camisia spinifer, assembly GCA_034694065.1. Lineage (NCBI taxonomy): Eukaryota > Metazoa > Arthropoda > Arachnida > Sarcoptiformes > Camisiidae > Camisia > Camisia spinifer. The sequence goes on from JAQFXV010000432.1 coordinate 6,884, forward strand.
TCCATCTATTTCTAAGTTATACCAATCGCTGATCACTTTCTTCAGGTCCGCATAATTGCGTGATTTCAATAAAAACATTTGTGAATATAGATAAATAGGTACTGGAGGTGGAAGACATGCCGAATGATCCACATCTTCGGGCACATCGAATGGTTTTGTATATGCTATTCGTAATATTCTTATGAAGTCTCCCGCGTGATCGGTTTGGGTCATCGCTCGAGTGTCTATTGTCGTCACTTTTAAATTAAATTTAATTTTAATTAACATTTTATAAGATTAAATTGTTTTCAACAAATCAAATAATTCAAATTTATAGTAAAAACTCTGATTTTCTTTACTTCAATTCAACTCAAAAATAAAAAATCTTCGGATCTTAAACAGAATAGGATGTTAACAATTGACAGTTCTTGAGTTGAGCCAATTCTGGTCAAATATTTTCAATTTACAAAAAATACGTTTCGGACAATTTTGCAAATGGGTATCAGAACAGATCTTAACTAATGATCAAATAATTAATAAAAATGAAAAAGTGTTATTTTACATCATAAATACAAAGTCGAACCTTTTTAATGAACTGGACTCTGATTAGAAAACTTTTGGACTCAATTTTTTGATTATTTTTGAAGTTTAACAAAAAACTGATATTGGATCTGCATCATTGATTTCAATGATAATAATTACATAATGCATATGTTCAATAATAAGATCTATTCTAAGTCGCATTTGCAAAATGCTCGAATACGTATTTTTCGAATTCTAAATAATTTTGGAAAAATTTGATCATAATTCGCTTAACTCAATAGGACTGCACATTGGTAATAATTTAATATGTGTGCAAATTTAAAACTATGAATTGCGGCTTAATATGAAGTTTTTTCTCTACATTAAACTGTCTATCCTTGCAATGCAGGTACGATTTTTCAGTACAGGTATAACATAAAAAATGATAAAACACCTTTTGTTATATCTTGTTTCTAGTGATTATGTCTTAAGATTGATGTTGAAGTGTTTGGCCGCCGGTTATATTCTGTCATAAACAAACTTAAAGAATATTCTTGAGATCTCAATGGTGCAAAAGTGAGTGCAAAATATTTGAAGATTAACTACAAATAAGATTCATTGACTCTTAGGCTCTTGTGATTGATTTTTAAAAATATAAATTCAAGATATTTCAATGTTCAATATTTATCGAATTTTGTCTAAAGTTATTGATAGTTTTCTCATATTTCAAATGATTAATAAACTTATTATATTGAAAAAGTCAAAGAAAAATTTCATTTCAATCTTTGATGAATAAAGATTTACTTTGAAATTCAAAGTTTGAATTATTATTATTTATTAACAAAACTGATTATAAAAACTAATTATTTTCGGGGTTTTAAAAAATCTCATTTCATTAAGGCTTTGAATAAGCTTTTAGTAGTGAAGCATTCAAAAAAGCTATTCATTAAAAATTTAAAGAGATTTTAATCGATTTTGATGTTTCAATTACTAAAGAAGCTTATTATTAATGCTTCAAAAAACATATCATTTGACATAAAGAAAACATAATTAAGAAATCCATAAAAAGTAAATTCTCTGTTATTTTCTTCAAACAATTTTTAAAGCATTGGATTTTTTGTCGCATTTGATTGATTATTCAAAATTAACTTTCTTCTGAAATAGATTTTTTGTGATAGAAATGCATTAATATGAGGAAAATATGTAATACACGATTCTCTAATTATAGACTGCCTTAAAGTATTTTAAGTTTCAAGTTTGCCATCATTTTCCTGATAATAACTAAATGGCTTGGAATGGAAAGTAAAACAAGAATATGCTTTCTATCTATTGATTTATTTTTTGAAAAGCTAGAAAACCTTCAGCTTTTATGAATCCCATCTTTCCATTAACTTTGAAAATGACGCAAAACACTATTTGAAATTATGTTTGTATAACATTACAAAAAATATAAGATCACGTACTTTTGTTTCTAAGATAATTCTATTTTGAGAAAAAGTTTTCTACCATATAATGAATTTATCGATATTCAACTTTGAAATTGAAAATTTCTTCATTTTCATAAAGTTCATGGTTTAAAAAAGAAAAATTTGCGAATCATTAATAATAAAAGTATTGAAAACATAATATCTATAGAATAAAAGAATTGAAATTCAAGCTAAACAATACTCATTCTGATAAACTTGATTGAAAAATATAAAATAAGCTCAAAGCTAAAGTTGATTAAAATTCATGAATTGATAAATGAATGTAAGTCTATAGAAACAATTTTTATTATAAGTTCACAAATCGCAAACAATGCATCAAAAACTTACTTGATTTAAGTTTAACATCAATCGACTGCGCGTTCCGGAAATTAATTTCAGGATTCTTTGATAGCCAGCGGGAGGCGCGACCAATCACATTATCAAATGTCTCAAATTTAGGTCTAGAAACAAGACTTCCACCCGATAAATGTTGTGGAACAAAGTCTGCGATTCCTATTTCTCCTTCAGAAGACGGTCCCTCTTCGTAATAAATCCTAACTATCGTAACTGTTTTATCCGAAGAGCCGGGAAGTGTTGCCTTCAAAGAAAGTCATCAATTTATATTATTCTTTTTATAAAACTACAAAGTATTGAGAACTAGTATTTCTGTTCCAGTTATTTTCATGTTATCTCTCAAGACATTCGAAACTGTTTCTCTTGGGTGAGAAGCGCATATCTATATGAATATTTTTATCTTTGATTCACTTTCAAAGTTTGAGAGATTTTTTAAAGACTTAGCAAAGCTTTTTTAAATTTCTTATAGCTTTGAGCAACTGTGCAATAAAGTTATAGTTGATTTCAGGATGATTTTAGTGATAAATATGTGCACACTCGCGAGCTTATTAGTTTGTGTTGAATATTGATTTCGATTATACTTATATTTTTATATATACCTCTACTCAACTTTGATATTCTTTTTCATGCTTCGAAGCTCTTACATATTAAAATGGGTTCTTTTGATTACAAAATTGATAATGTCTGATATGCAGATTCATATAAACAATCGAAATTTTGTAGAAAATTTTCAAACTTCTTTAGAATTGATGGTTTCAATGAAAATATGAATAATTTTTAATTTTTTCTTGAGTTTTTATCAACTTTATCAACTTTGTTGCTCTTGCTTTCTTCTATCATCACTAATGATTGAGTTAATTTATGGCAAAAATTGGTTAAATCTTAGTTTTCATTATTAATTATAAACTGAAGTTCAAGATGTTCTATTCAATAAACTGAAAAAATTTGATAGCATTTAAGCTTTTTATAGGTGCAGTTCATTGATTGGTTATCTTTAATATAAAAGTAAATTATTGAGGATATGATCTCATCCGATGGCAATCAGATGGCATTAATGAAATTTCAGAGTATTTCTAAACAATATTTGCAATTATAGATACTATTGAATTATTAAAAAGGCAATACCTCCGGATCAAAACGCATATCACCGGTTGACTCGCATTGAAGGCATTCGACTGAAACGATTCTTCCCTCAAATTTTCCATCTCTTATGAGTGCATTAATTCTATTGATGACTTCATCTAATGTTTCAATTTTCTCGCCTTCTTTTCTATCAGGTTTATAATCACGATAACCCAATACCTGAACATCATCTTTCTCTTTTTTATGCTGTATTTCTTCCCTGCGTTTGATCCAAATTCTGGGATAAGAAAAAAAACAGTTGAAAATAAGGCTTAGAATATGAGAGTATATCATAAAAACTATTGCTATTAATATTTAGGCGAATGTTGAGATTATACGAAAATAAGAGAATTTATGGCTTAGCATTTTTCTGTGCTTTCATGTATTTACACTCTTGTGAGAAACAAAATAAAAAAGTAATACTACATAACTCTTATGAACTGTTATACCTTTATTACTACCGAAATGTCACGTTCTTATAATTTAAAATATGACTGTAATCATTAATTATTCATAATTTCTCTCATCCATTAATTGTTATCTACTTTTTTGTTAGTATAAATTCATGATCAATAAAAATTCTGTGTTTGAGTACTGTATTAATTATTCAGCTGTTGAGTTGTGTTTTTTTACTGCAAAATCTGAGTCATTTTTTAAGTTTATGTGTTTGATGAAAACGATTAGATTCTGAAATATGAAAAATATATAAGTGTTTTCGAGAAAACTTTCAATGGTTGGAATACTGGTGAATTCCTTGCAGATGTTGATGGAAATGAGTGTAAATCTAAATGACATATATTTTTGATTTCACTTTTCTTTATTAGTAATTAGATTTCCGTCTATTTTCACTGTTAAACTGTTTTTAATCGCCAATAATTGAATAGTAATTTTTTTATTCATTTATTGCGTGCATTGAATTTGTGGAATTATTGTTAATGTTTAACAATATTAAAGCTTGATTCGAGTATAAAAGCAATTTGATTATTGAATTCTAAAGCATTACACGTATGAATCAAATCAAAAGATAAAACAATACATAGAATTAAATTTTATCAATACAAAAGTCATGTCATGAATAATTTGACATTTTTCTATTCTGGCAAACTTTTATATTCAATCCTAGATTCTATTATAATAATTTATTTTTCGATAAAAAATTATTGAATGGATTTTAAGAAATAGCTTTATTAACAGCAAGACTAGCAAAACATTGTGGTATTCGGGATAAGAGGAGATTAAAAATTAAAATTTTTGAATTATGGAAATACTTAAAAAGTTCCAATTAGTTCAAAGTCAGACAGACAGACGTATAAACAGAGAGTCGAATCTATAAACTTTTTTATCTTTGAACACAAGTTAAAAATGAGATTATAATTAGTTGTTTATTTGACCGTTAATCTTGATAATACTGAATTTGTGTCTTAATATAATAGTTTAAACCCTCTCATCAATTTCTATTTTGAGAACTTTATCCGTGAAAGATCGTATTCGAGCTTTTCTTCTTTAACAAAATCTGTTTACGAGTCCCTAATTAGGAATTCAGTTCAACATCAAAAAGATATATATTAGGAATAAAAAAATAGCAACAGTAAGAATCGGATAAAAGTTACTCATATGCTATTCTCAAGTGATAAACTTGATATCTAGATATATCATGAAAGCAATAATATATTGTTAAAAATGAAACATTTATTATAAAAAATGTTATTTTCAAATGTATTGCTGAGCTCAATATTGCTAATCAATCAAATTCATGTTTGCATTACATTTATTCCGTTGACTTAAAGTTCTCCTATAGTAAGAAATTCCGCCAATTTTGTTATACCGGTCACGTATTGATTGCTATATTTCTTTGTGATTGATTTCACTAAACTAATACTGAAATAAACAGCATTTTATTATGACATCATTTTGCAACATATTTTTCTAATTTACTCAATCTTTATAGGATTTCTTTTGTCCGAAATAGAAATAGAATAATAATTCTTTATAATCTCATAAAAAGGTATATCAATTCAAAATACTCAGTAAACATTTTAAAAGTTAAACCAATAGTTAAGAAAGCTGTCTATTTCTACTTTTTGTCATTCAAAAAGAGATTCAAAAGAATTTATTGGACCAAAAATCCAATTGGAAGATAAAATAGAATTTATTTCACTGCAGAAAAGGAGAAAGAAAGACAAAAATGAGTTATCCTTTGAAATGAGAATTTTGACCATTTTATTAGATTTATAGTAAGTTTGTTATATGTATTTCAATTTTTTATTTGCCTTTTTGTTATTTATCATTTCTTATGCAATAATGTTTATGTATTTTATAAAAATATATTAATAATCATATTCAGAGTTAAAATCAAGATAGGGTTTCATTGAATGAGTTATAAATTTTGTTTATCATTAATGGTAAATACGAATTGAAGATATGAAACATAAACTTTCTGATAAATTATACTTCACTTGAACAAGTTATACAAATATTGTAAGTGCAAAACATAGATATGAAAAATTGTTTTTTTATAAAATGATTCTTACATTCTTCGTAAAATAGGTACGCATTCGAATTCAATAGTAATTTTGATAAGTCTTAATAATAATTTAAATCAAAAAAAATTTTGCAATCAATAAATCAAATAAGATTTATCAAAATTACTATTGATTCTGAGTGCGTACCTATTTTACAATGACTCTACAGGTATATCAAAAATGGCAATATCTTTAAAACAAAATAAAGTTTGAATAAGGATTTAAATTGCATTAAATCGGAACCTTTGAATTTGAAAAAATTCAATTAAAAAGATGCATCATTTAATGCATAATAAATTTTCAAAAAATCTCATTTCAAAGATATTGAAATTCTCTATTAACCTATATTTCTTAGATTCTTATGAATTATGAGTTCAGAAAATACTCATTACAAAACTTTAGAAATGTTTGACTCGTGTTTGACATCAGACAATCCTCTTATAACTAAGTAAACGAATTAATACTTTTTGTAATGTGAAGGAAATGTCGAATATAATAAGCTTCTCAAAAAAATTTCTGCTCAAAGGAGAGCTAGTTTGCAGCCATGTTTGGGAGATTACATTCTTTCCGAACTAGAATAATGTTCATACAAAACAGATTAACAACAAGTCTATCAAACGAAAATTCTTTTTGACAGAATAGTAACTTTTGCTAAAAAAAAGTCTTGTTGTTAGCTTTCGTCAACTCAACACATAAAACTTTTCTCCCAATTTTTATACCTTTTCTGTGAAAAATTAACACTAAATGAATGAAAATTACAATTAAGTCAAACCGACCATGAGTTTCACTATTTGTCGATTAAATGCACCGAAAGACTACTTACCTGCTTAACAAATGGTTTATCTAATGGTTCATTTAGTTAAGTTTGTATTGGAATTTAATACGATATTTGTCAAGTGTCTTGATATTCATGGAATGACGAGTAGAAACTTTCTTTTCTTATCTCACTTTCAAAGAACTATATATGTGCTAAAACTTATAATATTTTTAAGCTCTAACATATGATACTTGAAATCTTAAAACTAATCCTTTATGAAAACATTGAATGTTTTTGAGAACTACTTTTGATTGGAATTATTAAAAATTGCGTCTCATTTGAGGTCTTTAAGGGTCAATAAGCAAAGATCATGATTAAGGTCACACGTGTTTTCGTTAGCTATTCAAAGATTCGATTCTTAATAAATACTTAGCAGAAAAGCTTAAGAAATAACGATTGGAATAGAAAATTGAGTTCTGAGAAGGCTTTCGATGCAATGAATGATAAACTTCCTTCAGAATAAATATACTTTGAACTAATCATGAATTGATTAGTTTCATACTAATTAACTATTATAGCTTTACTGGTTCTCAATTCAAATGACTTCTATCGATGTTTTACCGGATATAAGGCTAATGAGTGTATAAACACATAATTATCATTATTCTATGTAATTCTTCTCCACCTACACTACAATTATATTCAAATCAATTCCTATGAATAATTAAGATCAAATTTATTTTCATTTGAATGAACAAGAGTTAAAGCAGTGTTAATTAAATATATGATTATGTTATAGTATTGCTCTATTACTCATTAAATTCGATTTCAGATCATTTAAATATATTTTTTATGATTGCGATATTTTCTAAACGATTTCTCAAAAAAGTATTGTTTAGAACCCTTTAAATAAGAGTTGACATAATATCACTCATCAATCTTTTGGCAAATCTGGAAACTTTTTTGAAATGAAAAATCGCATTTAATAAATATAAACTTATTTGAGAGCTAACATTGAGTTTCAAAATTATAGAAATAGAAATACAGTAAAACAAGTATAAATATCTTTAATTAAGTATTTTTTTTCTTCTATCTAAAACTTCCCTAAACTTTTTTGCAAATAATTAATAGTATGGAAAAATGTTTGGGAAAGATATGCCTAAACTTATACTCAATGCAATGTAAAATAATAATTTTTCTTATGGAAAAGTTCAAAATCACTTCGAAACCTCTGGAGTTCACACATTTTGCTCCATTAAATTAAAATGAACTGAACAGAGCACCCTTTTATTATAAACTGTAAAGGTTTAAGCTAAAGCTAGGTTTAACTAGGGTTAAGCTAGGTAAACTATCCATACAATTGGGACGGGTCATCAAATAACACTTTAAGTGACAATTTCACTAAATTTATTTTATTATTGATTTGAATAAACATCAATTTTTTCTGAATCTATGCAAAAAATGAAAAAAGTTTCAAGTATAAAATTTTTCACAATTAATTTTTGAAATATGATTATTAAGTATTGAAACTGTAATAATACGCTCGTTTCTGCGCGTTTTTCTCGGTTTCTCTTAAGGTTATACAAGACTTGTCCCAATTGTTGCTTAGAATTCAATATTAAATAAAAGGTTAAAAGTAAACTCAATATTGGTGTTAATAATTAGTTGACTAATGAATTAATAATAACTAATAATAATTGAAATATTGGTAATACTCAATACTGATAATACGTTAATAATAGGATTGATTTAAAATTAATTAAATGTCACTAAAAAGAATAAAGAAAGAATTGGAAGACCTAACAAGAGATCCTCCAGCAAAATATAGTGTAGGACCAGTTGGTGATGATCTATTACATTGGTCGGCAATAATTATGGGCCCACCCGATAGCCCATATCAAGGCGGAGTATTCTTTCTATCAATACATTTTCCGACTGAATATCCGTTTAAACCGCCGAAAGTTGCTTTCAAAACACCTATATATCATCCAAATATTAACAGTACTGGAAGTATTTGTTTAGATATATTGCGGTCTCTCTGGACACCAGCGCTTACTATATCTAAAGTATTGCTATCTATTTGTTCGCTATTATGTAATCCAAATCCTGATGACCCACTCGTACCAGCAATTGCATCAATTTATGAAACAGATCGCGAAAAATACAATGAATTGGCGCGCGAGTGGACCAGAAAATACGCCATGTGATAATCACTTGTGACCACTTCTTCACCACTTGTGACTCTTCAACACCAATCGTAAACTTAACTTTCAATTCAATACTATTCAGTACTGCTATTACTATATAATAACAATTCAAATACAATTTATTACAACAACTTTAATAACAATTGTTATTCAAAATCTAAAAACAATACAATTTTAGAATTTGTGATTATAAGAGAAATTTAAGATTCAAACCAATGCTTAAAACATCCAAATTAACTAAATTCCGATATTGTTTATCATTTAATTTCCAAATTTAGTACTTATTACTATCATTAATTTTTTTTCAATCAACGATTGGAAACAAGAATTTTTCTGTTTTAAAATTGCTGTCAAATCCTACTCATTTACTAATCGTTTTACTACTCATCCCATCGCAAACGCGAAGGCATTCAAGGTATACATTGTTGTACAACAAATAAATTGCGATTTAAATGAACTCAAACAATTATTAAGAGAACTAAAAGTTAAATTGAAAATAATTTTTAAATTAATTTTTTTGTTTTGATTAATTGGATACAAACTCACCAATTTATAATTATTAGAATTTCTTTTCACTTATTTGTGGTTTTCATTTAATTAATTTGAGCTATTATTAAAGAAAAGGGTTCGACTTAATAGAGGCAAAATGTGTGAAACTCGAGCCCTCTCCACTTATTTTTGTATTCTTAATCTGAGTTGATGAAAATGTAGCTAACCTTTGAAATTATATGCATTATGTTTTTATAACAGATTTATGTTATGTTTGTTCTCTTAATATTTTTTATATAATATACTGAATTAATTGACTTTCGTTTCCAGTTGACTATCTTTTATGTCTTAAACAGGATACTATTGAATGAAACATAAAACTTGACTTTTAATATTGTAAGCTTTTAGAGATAGCACTAAGTTATAAAATATATTAAGGTTTTATTTTAATAAAGTTAACTAGAAAGAGAATTGTAAGCATACGCGAGCAAAAAAATAAAGCCAGTTAAAAGCCCGGCTCATCCATAAATTACATCTTCGAAATTTTTGACGTAATTTATGGAAATGACCTACCAGTGGCCACCCTCCAGGTCATACTGGTTCTAATGATACCGGTCTCATGTCTGTATCATGTCCAGGAGCCGAGTGTATAGCAGGACAAACCAAGAAATTTTGAATATTAGTATATAGATTAAGAAAAAATATGTTTCATTCTTTTTTTCAAAAAGCATAATTACATTAATACTCATTATAAAGTTTTGAATTATTGTCTTTTATAGGTGTTAGAAAATGAATACAATATTGTTGGGAATATTATAGGAATTAATTAATTTCTTCTTCAAATCTAAACTATTTTCATTAAGAAATTTTTCTCTATTAATGATGTTATTATTTTTAGTATTTTGAGAGCAACTGTTTTTTGTAATGGATATCAATGAAATAAATAGGCCTTAAAATGTGAGAATAAGAAATATTTCACTAAGCTGTAAGAATTTCATGAGTAAAGTATAATAAGATATTTGGAAAGATAACAGAACAAAAAGTAATTCTGATAATTTTTATGTTGATGTCTTATATTATTCAAAAGTTTTGTTTTTATGTAAAATAATGGGAATATTTACTAAAGAATTCATTATTAAAGCTTATCGTCATAGAAGTAAATGGAGTCTTGAAATAAATCTAAACAATATTGAACCTCATGTTGAGGAATAGCTAAGTCTAGTCACACTTTTCTCTATTACATACAAACTAAATAATTGAGAATTATTTATGAAAAAATCAATCAAAAACTGATTAGTAGTAGTATTATATCAAAAGAACACGATTCTATTCTACTTATTATTAGATCAGATCTTTTATGATTAACTTGAAAGGGCGAAAAATTCTTATCTGCTTTAACCATCATTATAAGGTCGGTATTTTGGTCTATGTTTTCCTGTTCTCTGATTCTTTTTATCGACGACAAGACCAATTTCCTTTTAATTGTTGACAAGCAGTGATGCGTTAAAAGCACTTGTTTTCAGAAAAGTCATTTTTCTTCTTTGGCATGCATTAAGTTTTGAATAAAGTAAAGTCGTGAGAAACCAAAAATAAACGCTCTTTCACACCTTTATTTACTAGCACTCATTTGATATAATTATTTAAATGTCTTTGTTAACAGATTAAAGTCTATCAAGTTTTTAACTTGAAATCACTTTTCTTATTTTTAGTGATTTTAGAAAAATTTGAAATCAAATATTGAGAGAACATATACTTCAAAGACCGCATGTATTTTAAATTCATAAATGTGTGGTCAATCGAGTGAAGTTTAAACTTTGCTAACCATTACATTTTAGTAATTCATTTTAATTGTATATTTTACATAAGAAAAAGTTGAAACAAAACAACTTAATTGTAAAAAGAGTCGAAATCTTCTCAGAAGCATACAGTTAAGAAAGTACTTTTGAAAGTAGAGCTTAATCTTTTTTTGGATTAAATATTCAATCCTGAAATCATCAGTGAATTCGGATACAATTCTCAAGGTGAAGAATATGTTTTCAAATAATGATAATTTAATATTTATTTTTAAGATTTTACTTCATTATAATTAACCAATTTGTGCAAATATACTATAAAATTATTCTTCACTTATTTCTAGATGAGAAACATCACTGCAAGAATACTCGAAATCTTAAACAATTGATTGATTCCTAGTTGATCACTGGCATCATTTGTTGAATTTGAAGTTAGATTAAAACTTAAAAGAATTGCAATATATTCTATTTTTAATATACCTGTACAACTATTACGAGTACAATACCTGTACAACTTAACGAAAAAAAGACTTAAACTTTGAATAATAATTTATATTCATATGATATATGAAGCATAGAAGCAGAATGTTTTAAATAATTTATTTTAACTCAATACTCAATATTGAGGTTAATTCTTACTGAGTATTACTTAGAATATCTATTATAAGAACTACAAACAGAGTGAAATCTCAATGCAATAAAAGCTTACAAATTGCTAGATATCATTCTCAGGCGATTGAATAACAGGAAAAACAAGAGTTTATTCATTTAAGCCAAACAAATAAAAGAACGAAATATGATGTAAAATAATATAAGAATGAACATCAATTTGGATTTCGTGTCCCAAATGATTGAATCATGTTCTATATTCAGAGCCCAAAAGTGCAATTAAAATACAACTTTAAGCAAGACAAGCAAATACTATTAGATGCGTAATTAGGTTTATCGAAAAACAAATAGACAGAGTTTCATTGTTTCTTATTATATTTCATAGGTTATGAAATAGAAAATAAAAACATAGTACTATCAGACCTGCGGTAAAAGTCATGCGGGCTTTTCGTGTATGCAAGCCTTCATTTGCACTCTAAATCTTTTTAATTATTTAAATCAAATTTGAGCTAATAGTTGTGCTCAAATTAGAGATGTAAGAAACTTGTTTGTAGAAACTTACTCGAGAAACTTTATAGAATGTTTCTACATAAGCGACAAATTTCTAAAAGAGAAAGGAATTTAACATTCCAAAGGATTGATTATAATAGGTTCTTCAAATTATTACAATAAATACTTCAAATTAAGCCCTTATTTTATTTATTTTCGATATTTACAAAAGAATCAAGTTAGAATTTGTTTACTGAATTTCTGTTACGTAACTAAAAGTAAAGCTGAAAACATTTATTATTTTGAATACGATTTCTATAAGTTTAAAATTCTTTCAGTGTTAAAATGTATTATTAGACTTTTTCGGTAACTATAACAATAAATTTTAAAATAGATCAATTGGGAAGGTTTGTGTCAATTGGGGGGGAATTTAATTTCCTTATTTTTTCATTAGGATACATAGCTAATTTTCGAACAAAAATGATTCTTCAAAGTTCATTTGACAGTGTCAACAGAAAATTAATTCTTTTTTTATTTTTAGTTTTTATTTTATAGTCATTTTTTTAATTTAAGAGAAATATTGTTTCAATGTTTCCAGAATAATGGATGATAATACAATTCGGAATTTTTTTCAAATACCTGCTAATTTTTCGGAAATAATTAATTTTAATCGAAAAAATATAAGGATGAAAACTTTCAATTGAACAAAATTAAAATTACTTTCCAGTATTCATTGCTTACTCAACACGTCTTTATAAGAATGCATTACAAGTTCATTCATTAAATTACACAAAAGTTGATTGAATTAATAGAGAGTTTTATTTTGACAAAATTTGTGTTCATTATTAACTCTGAATATAATTTTTCTATCTTAAATTCAGAATCTCATTAGATTCTTTACATAACTCCGTAATAACTTACCTTACTATAAATACAAAGTTATACTTTGAGATTAAATTGCATAATTATGTTTGATTTCTCTCGAGAACTGTATGCAAACTTTGTCACAAATTAAGAGTTATTGCTCTCCTTCTTTTATTAAATTTATGGCTCATATAAAATATTATTATTCAATTAATGTTTGACAAAAGATTTAATTGGTTTATTCGTTATGTAAACAAATTACTGTTAAATTTGAATTTCAAAGACAAAAATAATAAAAAATATCTGAATCACACAAAACACTTTAAACAAGATCAGTTTATTTTAATATGTGTCATAATTAAGCTATTGATACCTATCTCAGTCACTTATAATTGATGGAAACTGATATAAACCCATTTAATATTTCTATGAATTTCAGGTAAAAGTTATGACTTCTATAACAATAAACTCAAACTCTTTTATAGCAACAATATGTCATTTTAGATTGAAATAATGAAACAGCTAGATTAAAGTTAATAGATCAAGCAGTTGTAACCTCGATAATAAGAAATAGATGAAAAATTCCTCCTAAAATATCTTTCTTGTGAATTTTTGTTGTTGTTGAAAGTAACACAAAGATTTTTTATTTAAAGATATTTCAAACGTATAAAGTTATTTGTTTTCAGTTTTAAAAAAATATGAGAATTACTGGTATAACTTCACATTCGTAACTCAGTTTTAAGAATTCAATGGTGTATAAAATAAGAAACTTCATTCATTTTTGAGGTGCATAATGCAAACCGCTTTTGGCAAAAATTTACATTTGTCTATGAAAATAATTTATTTTTCGGAGAAAACCTTTTTCTTGATTCAAAAACTATGTAAAATATTTAAATTACATTTCAAGAATTTAATTATAAAAACTGAATTAAAGCCGAGACAATTATAAACTCGATTGTTTTTAATCACAATTCAATATTAATAAAATGTTAATTTTTAGTTAAGATAATTAATTAAATTTAAATTCTTATCGAAGTGAAAACTTAATAATTTGACTCTATTTTCTTATTAACTACTGAGTGTTTTTGAAGTTTTCTCATTCATAATGAAAGAAATATTCATGAATGTGTAGTCGAAATTCAGTGAATATCCAATATGTAATGAATTTTTTTTAACGAAGTTCATTACTTTATAATAGGGTTGGCAAGTTACCGTAAAATAATAAATAGAGTAATTTATCAAAGTAACTTTTAACTTAGGCAATTAAAGTATTCATCACACAAGTTATGTAAAGGGTGTTTCATGAGTCCATCTCATAAGGAAAAGTATTTCTATTATTAAAGAGCGTAAATGATGGAGCCTCTTAGAAAATGAGGTAAAGCTCGCACTTCAATAAAAAACCTTTCTTAGGGGATAAAACAATCTATACAGTTTATTAGAATAAGAGTTTATTATTGTCAAACAATTGATTTTTTGTAACATTTATTCATCATTTAATATTTCTCAAAAATAGTTAAACAATATTAGTAAACTCTTATTAAGCGCTTTTCACGAAATAAATAGATTCGTTGGGTTTAAAGTAATTTTGTCTTGGATAATGTTATTTAAATTTCTAGTCTCAGCTAAGCCTAGGGTTTCTAAGGTCAACCCTACAACTTCACTGAAGTTTAAGTGGAGTTTAAGGAGAAAATTTGATTAATAGTGGAGGTGGAATCGATTTGCAGTTAAAGATAGTGGATATGTATGTGAAAATCAAAAGATTATGGAGGTGGACTGTAGATGTAATTGAATACTGTAGTGGATTGGAGTTGGGGCTATGATTTTTCAAATTTTGTGCACTAACTGAGTCTCAAGCAAATTACCTCACCGTAACTTACTTTGTGCCAAACCCTACCTAATACATATGAATAAGTAGAACTTTCTATTTATATCATTGACGTTTCAATAGAGAGTTTCAGAAGCCCTTTGCATAAGGAATTTAACATTAAGGGGAAACATGAATGAATTATAGTACACATTATGCTTCTTAAATTTTTAAGTTTCTCATTTAATGAAAATATTTGTGGATTCTTAAAAACAAATATTAGAAATTTAATATATTCTTTAAAAGAACTATTCAAAAAATTTTGGTCAACCCTTATTTTTTATAAAATTTAATTTAAAAACCTACAAAACATTTTGTCGCCACGTTTTCATATATTCGTAGAATTCTATGCAAATTTTTGATAAAATTTATTAAAAGATTCCTTAAATTCTATGAAAATATTAGTACTTTATGATAATATTTTTTCATTTTCGTTTCATTATTTACTGGTGTCTGGAGGAAAAGCAAGTTTATGTCTTAGGTTTTAAGTAATCCGGGTGCCAGGTCGGTACGACCCAAAAACCGGAGAAAAATATCAAAGGGTCCCCCTTATAAAATATGCAGCAATTTATCATAGTCAAAGAATATTTATTAGTTAATGCTTAATGTTATTAATCCGAATCAATATTGATGGTTATTGTTTAACAAATTCATATTTTGAATTTGATTTAGCATTTCTCAATGCATTTTCATTTTAAGTAACTATTGTTGTTTGGCTTTAAGGTTTTTCATTTTACTTTTCTTTTACTTTTACTTTTCGACTTTCAATTTCATTTTACTTGCTTTTACTTTTTCTGAAGTAAATCATTTTTAATGCTTTCCAATTTATTTTCACTTTCAAAAACAAAACCAACACTA
>JAQFXV010000433.1:0-22737 GCA_034694065.1 Camisia spinifer
TCTCAATTTTATGAATTCAATTATTTTTTATTTATTCAAATTTAAAGTTACTGCAGTTTTCAATTCCCATTCCGTTAGCGTTTCTTACGAGACATTGAATTAATCGAATGATCGCTAATATAAACCATTACTCAAAGCAAAGATAGCACTCAATATCATTATTATTAGTTTATAAACAATGTTTCCTCTATTTTCAGCCATTCTTTCACTTTTCTAATCGTTCAAATAAAATAAAATCGATATTTTGTGAAACTATTTAAACAGACATTTAAGAGATTTTTATAAAGTTTACAATATATTTGAAATTCCTTACCGTTGACTTATATTGTTGTGAATTTGGATCATATCTAACCTATAGTTAACTTAAGAATATATGAGATGAAGTGTGAACACGATCTCTAACAATATAAGCCAAAAGTTTCGAACTAACGGTTTAGCAAATATTTTGGCCAAAACTAGTTCTTTAAGTGCAGGTTTACCTTAATTTTAAATCAAAGTTCAACTTTTCTCACGGATTCTGTAAAGAATAGAACATCAAAAACTCGACTCTAATAATAATATACAAAAAGCGATGAAGTGTTTGAAACCAAAACAGTTTTAGTAAATCAGTGGAGAGAATGTTTTAGAACTACTGCTCTTCAAATAGAAGACGAGTTAGAAAGAAATGAATCTGAAGATCTACTCAACTGTGATCGAGATATTTGACATCCAATCGATCGTTGGTTTTGAGAAAATATCATTTTAAAAGATACTGTAAACTAAGTTTGTTCACAGACTCACTAATCACAGACACGTTAATCACTCACTTTTTTCTTTGGTTACAACGATTCAAATTTTTTTATTTTTTTTTAAATTTTTTCTGTGCCAAGCAATATGTCAAACAGAATGATTTATATAAACAATTAGAAAGTTAGAGTCACCGACACTTAAACTGAAAAATAGCTAAATTTAATGAATGTCAGATCCGTCTCAACTTTCCTTTTTGGAGTCCAACAGCTTTGCACTCAACAGAAAGATGTCATTTAATGTTGAAATCTGTTGAATAAAGATCACTGAATTGCTGATCGAAACGTCCAATTTATGACAATTGTGATCAAAAATTTGAATCGTTGTAACCAAACAAAAAAGTGAGTCATTATAATACTGTAAACTGATTTTGAATGAGAAATGCAGTTATAAAGTAACCAATAGTTGGATAAAAGGTTACAAAACTATACAGAATCACAACAATTCATATATTACACGAAAATTTCATTATCGCACATATTTTTTGGATCTCCGGGTTGTGAATCACATAGATTTGGAAATTTATTGTTTACAGTATTATAAATCAGGATTATTGAGGTCTGGGACAAGTCCATGATCTTCATTATGATACTATTATAATAAAAATCTTTATTCAATCGATGAATCGGAAGAACACCAAAACAACAAAATTTAATGAATTGGGAAACAGTCGATAACTTCTTCTAATGATTTGATGGTTATTGTCTTCATATTAATCCTTATAAATCAAATCATTTGTCATTAATTTCCTATAATTCCAAGCGATGGTGAAAATGAATTCTTTATTTGCTTTGGATTTTTTGAGAATCTTATTTAGAATCGTCTTCTCATTCATTTTTTAAATAATTGAATGATATCTCAAGTTAAACAATGTTAGAATCGAATAGTTGTAAAGTTAATGAAAAAGTTGATGCTATGATGAATTTGAGACAAAAAATATATATTAAGATTTGTGGTCAACCCTTAAATTAAATTCAAAGAAACTTATAAGTAATGAAACTTCTGTTGAAGTTGAGTATCGATCGATAGATATAAACGTTTAGAAAATAAATCTCACGTCGATTCTTATTCAGAGATTCTTTTTTATATACTTTGTAGTTCTTTGAATTAATTGAATCCAATCTATTTTTATAAATCATTTTCTGTATTAATAGTTCTGTGAAATCAAATTAAATGAATTTAATCAATACTCTGAAAATAATAGCTATCTCTGTGTTAAATATATTTTTTCATTATTCGGAAGAAAATCTGTTGATTTAATTGATTCTTTTCTTGAAAATCTAAATCTCATTTAATTTATAATAAGTTGAAAACAAACTATTTTCGAAACTTTTTTCGGAATTTTTTTATAAAAAATATAATCCAAGACAAGTTCTAATTGAAAATAGATTTACTCATTAACTTTATTGACTAATATTTACATAATTAACAATCTATTTCAAACTCATATCCAAATTATTTACTATATGACTAACGATTCATTATAATGGAGTATTTATATAAGAAATTTTTTTCCTAATGATACAAATAATATAACTATTTGTTGTCTGAGATAAGCTTTGTATTCGATCAATAAAATATATATTAATATAATATGTACAGGTTGTTTCCTTCAAATATGCTTAAATCCGGAACTATGAGATCAAAATTAATGGGATTATCAAATAATCAACTTTGGTTTTGAGTCATTTTAACGTTTTTCAATTTTCTTATCAATCAATTCTGAGTAAAGTAAAGCATATTTTATCGCCTAATATTGTGCTTATTTGATAATAATTATTATCGATTTTATAACTTTTCCCTCAAAAAATTACTCCTTACGCATCATTTCCGGACTTTTCCAAACATATTTCAAGGAAAAAAGCTGTACTAAAAGCTAATTACTGTATATGAAACGAAAGGAAAAAGTTCCTCAACAATAAGCATTCATAAATGCTTTATCTGTATATTAAATAAGAAAAAATATATTTTCTTAGCTAAAAACTACAAAATTATTTGTCATCATAAGTATTAATATTGATAATTGTTTGTAAAGACGTTTGATAAGACGTCTTTTGCATTTTTCAATTGAGAAAATATCTTATTTTGTTGATTAAAAGTTGGAACTATTGATAAATTTACTTCTATTATATAATACTTCTCTCAACTTATTGCTTAAATTTTTCCCAAAATGTCTTATTGAAGGTGAACTTTTTCCAAATGTTTCATATTTCGAATAAATTATACAGTTATCATATAATAGTATAATACATAAGTTTCTGTTATAATATCATATAATATCATATAATATATAATAATCTCATGGATCGAAAGAGTGGGCCAAACACTTAAATATGATTTATTTAGTCTGAATTCTTGAGCGACTATACATTAATTCGATGTTTTCACGGAGTAATGCTATTTGTTCTGTCAATTAAAATAAATTAAATTACTTATAAATTAATTAAAAATATTTAAAACAAAACTTATATGTGGTATACCTTGAGGTAAGTTTGCAATAATCGACTGTTTCCTCAAGAATTCAGAGCATAATTCTTTAGGTAAACCAAATGAATGCATATTATGTGTAAACGCTCTGTAAATAGAATTCAATTAAAATAATATATAAAGTGATGAGTTTAGGAAACATTTTCTCCTGATCTATATCTAAATCTTTATTAATTTTTAACAGAATTTCAACAATGAATGTGATATTGATGTAAAAATATAAACGAAAATGGATTTTATATGAATGATTACCCGAGTTGTCCGAATGTAATATTTTCCTGAAACTGTGTCTCATCGCTTATATCTTGACTATTGTATTGATGAAATTGATATCTAGTAGGTGTGGGTCTGTTCGCACGTTCTCTCTGTACTGCATCAAAAAAGGCTGCGCTCCAGAATCGTAGTGTTCGCCAAATTGTATGCTCTCTAAGTACATGATATAAATACTGTTTCGATTGTTGACAGTTTTGGGACGATTGCGACTGATTTTCATAATAATAAGTAAAACACATATTCATTATTGTTTTGGCCGGAGAGAAGTCATCCGATTCCGAACATTCAAATAAAACAATCGCAAAATATTGGGCCAAACTATAGAATGTCGACTCTTTCACTTTCTTGCTATGAACACGCTTTTAAAAAACATTTTATTTAATTAAATAACAATATAAATTTAGAGCAAATCATTCATTAAACACCTGTTCATTTATATATCTTGCAAACCATAACCGCCCGTATTCTGTTCGACACATTTCACCGAATTTTGATTTCTCTTCTGGAGTGATAGAACAGCTTGAGATTGGGAACAAGGATTCACTCATTTAATAAATTATTTGATATTCAATCAATTTTTTAAATTATATAAAAAGCAAAGTGTTTTACCAACAAAAAAGAAAATTTAAAAAAATAAATACAAATAGAAGTTGGTTATAATTTTACCTTTCATTGAATATTTTCTCAACAAATGACTTCATAAATAATTTAGTGTCTCTGTACAACTCATCCACTTGACTGTCTTGACTGACACTAGAATTAGATGAGTTATTAGATGTACGCGAATCACATCTTTTATAATTATCGTCCTCAGCATCCGAAGACTCTAAACTAGTGCTTTGACCACTTCCTATGCCTAATGATTCAGTAGTTCTATAAAATTTCAAGGGGTCGTGAATTTCTAAATTCCTCAATTCTGAAACCGAAGTACAACTACTCCCCATACTGTGTCCGCTATCTATAGTATCCAATGAGTCGAGACTCTGTCCTTTATTGCGTTGAAAACTTTGATTTTGGTAATTAATCTCTGGCTGACCAAAAACTGATCTGTCTTTAGATCTTCTTGAGAAAGAGGCCGAAGAATTGCTTGTGACCATTTTGGTGTTGGGGTCATTACAGTCATTGTCACCGCTGTCAGTGAAGGCCACGTCAAAGCTTGCTTGCAGTGCAGCCTCTAATTTAGAGGAAAGGCCTGAAAACAAATTATCTTTGATTCCCCAAAATCTCTCAGAGCTGAATAGTCGAGGCGATGACTTATCACTATCAATATCATTGAAAGACTTATCTTCATCTTCTCTTGAGTTGAGTGATGCCATAGTTTAAAATTCGTTGTATTGTTTGATTAGTGATTTACAGTAAATGACGCAGAGTTTAAACTTTGTCGACGATATTGTTTCCGCCGGCATCTAAATGGTAGCTGTTTTCCAGTTAATCCTCAGTTATATCCTTGAATGGCTTGTAGTCTAGAGAACTACTTATACTGTTTACCGGCATAGAGTATTTGTGCAGTACTGAAAAACAATCATCATCTGTGAGATCAAACAAGTGAACAGAAATATTGTTTCTATGCATAGAAAACAAATTAACTCTACTGTTGTGTACTGTTTATTTGGATTACAAGTACACCTTTCATATAACTTCTACACTTCGAATATTACAAAAAGCAGGTGTTATTCCTATTTTGATACACATTACAAATGAATTTCTCAATTTAATATTGACTTAACATATATTATCTCTAAATTAATATAACTGACTGATAAAGAGCAGATCCTAATAATTTATTATAAAAAGGATTTACAACATTCATGATTACTCACTTTCTTATGTAAAAAAACAATGTGATGTCATTAAATATGATATAATTGAGGGCACAATAATTTGCCTTTATTGCTATTTTTTTACTTAACCAATATATTGTAAGCCAGAGCTTTACACAATACTACTTCGCCTAAGTTATTGCTCTGCTTTCGACGCATTAAAATGACGCTTTGATTCTTGTTATTCACAATTATTGATTTTTTCTC
Organism: Camisia spinifer; assembly: GCA_034694065.1. Lineage (NCBI taxonomy): Eukaryota > Metazoa > Arthropoda > Arachnida > Sarcoptiformes > Camisiidae > Camisia > Camisia spinifer. The sequence goes on from JAQFXV010000433.1 coordinate 5,574, forward strand.
ATTGTTCCGATTGTTATGCGACCCAATTTCATAGCGGAGGATTCAAACCAGCTCTCAGAATATGTATAGAAGTATATATAATTTCGCTAATTTCTAAATATTCTATATTAAGGAAGCTCTTAGTATTTTAATTAATATTCAAAAATGTGCTATACGTGAGACTGTTTAGAATAAGCTCAGAGTCAGTTCAGTGTGACTACAGAATTATTCAAATATGAAGTTTTTTATCTAATTTATTTATTAATAATAAAACATTTTTATTAATATTCTTTGTTAACAATTTATATTATTCTAAAATTATCAACAATTATTCAGTTAATTTTTTAAATTATTTACATCATTGAAAAAAAGTCTAGCAATGAATGATAAACTAAATCTAATTTTGTAAGCTTTGTTCAAAATCTGTTGTTAATAAACATTAAATGAACACATATTAATACCACAATAAACTTATTAAAAACTTAAAAATTAAAATCCTAGAGCAAAATGCTTAAAAAAAGAATTTAAAAAATTTAAGCCTCGTTTTGTTTGTTCGATGAAATCAGTTATCTATTACTTGACTTTAGCATATTTTGAAGATATTATTGTACAAAATATACATAACTGTTCATATAATGTCATTAATTAATCAATGAATTGTAATAAAGTTATGTCTTTGTACTATTCAGTCATGTTTCAATTTTCATACATTTTCATACATAACAAGTTCAAAAATTAAGTTATGATTCAAATTTATTCATAGTCAGGATCGGGTCCATATTCACACGGAACTGCTTTGAACAGAAGCTGACAAACCATTGTAATAACTTCTGAAATATTGATTCGGATGATAAATATTAGTTTGAATGCATTAAATTTTGAAAATGACTCACTTATAAAAGTAGTGCATTGATACTTAAGTTTAACAAAAGGTATATAGAAAAGTATTCCCGAAACTATATAAAGTGTTGCGTAAAAGTATTCGATTTGCGGTTTCTCTATAATGGGCGCGACCACCAAATAAATAGAGATAAAGAAGACTATTATAGGTATACTCAGATGAACCTGTTTTAGAAATCAAACTTTTATTATACCTTCAATAGACAGATCAATATGTATTATGAATATTATTTTCTCATAAACAACAATTTTTCTAATAAAAAGTCAAGACTTAATTCATATTTTGTGATATGAACAACATTTAGTGTGAAAAATATTTTTCAAAGTTGATCACAAAAATGACCAAAAGAGTAGTTTTAAGTTGAAAATAATGATCTTACTCTATAAGGCCGTGATTTTTGTTTATAAGGAGATTTATAGCGTAAAATAATGAGTGATAACATAGTTGCGCCATAAAAGAGCCAAGCGGTGAAACTGAAGAAATCTATTAAACTTTCAATATTTCCGGGTATTACGAGTAATACTATAAAAAATAAGTTAAATCTTAGGTTCTATATAATCAAATTTCAAAATTTGCCTCACTTGAAAGGAATGCATTAAATATGAGAGCTGGCGAAGGAGTATATCGATGCATATCCACATATGAAAGAACATCAACCAGATGTCCTTCGCGTGCGGCCGCAAACGCCAATCGACCGCTTGTAAAACATGAGCCATTCCCTGCGCCAAAAGACGAGAGCGCAACCGATATTGGCATTATTATAGCTGCAATTCCCAGCACATGAGAACCCCATGTCTTTAAGATAAATCATCATTCAATAATTAATTATAAGGTAGAGACTCAACAATAATTATCATTTACCACTGCGACCGCATCAGAAGAGAGTATTTCTTCTGTAGACATCACAGTCTAATAAAATAAAAAATTAATAAAATTGAGTTTAATTATTATTCTGATGCTCACCATGTATGAGACATTGACGAGAACGTAGCAAATTGTGACCATTGGAATACCACACATGATAGCAAGTGGCAAATTTCTATTCAATCAAATCAAACAAAATTCTTAAGTAATTTCTAATTGAATTATCGTAGAAATCAATTTGGGAGTAATGATCAATACCTGTATGGATTAATGAGTTCTTCTGTAATATAATTGAGATTATTCCTGAAAAGTGAAGATAAGCTTAGTTTAAGTTAATATAAAGGTTGATCATTAATTACCAGCCATCATAAGCCCATAAACCACTGTAAAAAGCAGTTGCAATATCCGAAATAGAATATTTGGCCCCTTCGAACCCTTTAGATATATGTTGGGTATTGCCCTGAAGTAGTTTAACTAATCCTCCAATCACTATAATAATGATTGCGAGCAATTTGGCTGCAGTAAAGACGTTTTGAGTACTTGTGGCCAAATTAACGCTATAGCAGTTGACATAAGTGATGGTCACTGAAATGTCAAAAGTGAATTTATCATATTATGCAAATATTAGTCAACGTACCAGAGAATAAGTCGATATACAATCAACAGTCAAACCAATTGGTGGATTGAATGCTGCATTGCGTATGAGTTTGGGTTACATACCAATAGAAAATATGGTTATGAGCTTGATTACCGATGCATTTGGTACACATCCTATAAAGAATGGCTGCACCACATATTCACTTAAAGTCATGCAAATTATTGCCAACATTGCAGGCTTCAGAATGAATACCGAAATCCATGAAAATAGAAATGCCAAAAGGCCTCCGAATGACTCCAGTATATAAGAATATTCTGCACCAGATTTCGTTATCAATGTTCCTAATTCTGCATAACATAATGCACCTGTTAATCAAAATATAGAACAATAAGTTTAGTTTTAGATTCTATTTTATAACATAACAATACTATATCAATTCTGTCACCCAATAATGATATTATTCCAGACCCCGTCCATATTATTAAACTCATTCCTACAGAACCAGATCTTTCAAGTACTCCTTTGGGAGACACGAAAATTCCACTTCCTATCAATTTAAATGAATAATCATTATCATTCAAATCAAATTATTATCAACAATTTTTCTTCATTGAGTTTAAGATTTCTTAAGTTGTGTAGCATTATATTGAATTTTATTTAATTTTTTCTCATCACTACTTCAATTTTTTGAGCATATTTTTTACAAAATGCCAAACACTATAGCGTTTCGAGATCTTTACAGATTCTCTTCATTCAGTGGCTTTGGTTTTCGCTAACTTATAAGTTAATGGCATTGTTTGGCATTTTGTAAAAAATTTGCTCAAAAAATTGAAGTTGTGATGAGAAAAAATTAAATAAAATTCAATTTTTGTTCAGTTTCAAGTTTATTCATTATACTTTTCAATGAAATAACAAGACTCAGTTTGAATTTGTATGTATTGAATATAAAAAAATTTCCAATATTTGTTTTCACTCTAATAGTTATTCTTTTTTTCTACAAGAATACAATCCTTCAAAATATTATAGTATTTCAAAATTGCCATTTTTAGGTATCATTATTTTTGATTGTTATAATGCATGCTAAACTCAAATTAAATTATACTCAATTTAGTGTATTTTCAAATAATAGACTCAATTAAATTTTTGTTAGAACTGTTAAGTCAGTTGAGACGAGTATTATTAAATTAAGTGTCTTTAAATCTAGAAAACTATTGTCGAAAATTATTTCCCCTTCAAAAACATAGTATAGGCTTTATTTCTGAGATTTTGTCAAAAAAGTCACTAATGAAAATATCTTTATATGTATTTTGAATAATGTATTAAATATGAGTGAGTAATAAGTTTAGTGACTAATGGGTTTCTTCTCTTTTTTCTTATGTTGGTTAACACATAAAAACAATTTGATTAGTGACTTTTTTGCCAAAATCTCAGATTTATACTGCACTTAATTTGTTGTGAAGTCAAACAAATTTATTGACCGCTTATTATTCATAGAATAATTTAAAGTTGACTTCATTCACGTTCATTTGATGAAATAACTTAAAGCTATTTTTCTAATTTTATGAATAGAATACTCCCTAAAGTCCTTAAAACTATTCGATAGAATTTCAATTCATTCAATAAGTTGGAAAAAAGAGTACTTGTATTCAAATTCTAATTTTTTAATATCAACTCTTGGATATGTTCAGTATCTTATATTAAGCAACAATACTGGTATAGCCAGACACCCACTCAGGCTTGAGATGTCAACTTTGATTTATGATTTATGATTATCCTAATTCGTTTCAAATACACAACCACTATATGAGACGAAATGAGAGAAATGATATCTCAGACTATTTTTACTTATTAATCGTAAAAGTAGGGATTGATACAAAAATTGAGAAATCATTTTTAAGCGCTTAGTTTGATATTTTCTTCGACGTCTATTTCTCTTAATTCGCTATAATTAATATCAAATGCATAACTATGTTCTGCCATTATTTAGGTTAATTTAATCCCATTTTCGCTAATTAATATTTTTCAAAAAATAGTTATCAATGAATTTATTTTATAGTCAATTTTGAGTTAATATAATTTATTGATTTGAATAACATTTAAAGTTTGTTTATAATAATGAAACAAACCCTACTTTGAGTATGCGCTTACTTAACAAGCTAGAGATCTTAGCATTTTAAAATTTATTTCTCTCATTTCGTCTCATATAGCGTATATTCGAATCACTGCACTAATAGAGTAAGTTTTGCAATTTCTAATTAAGTTCATCTCTGGAAGTGAGCTTTGAATAAAATAAATAAAGCTCATCAGTTGAGTAGAAATCTTTACTATTGGATTATGCAATGAATGCAAGTCTATCATTGGATTATTGAAATGTTAATTTAACTAAACCTTAAATCAAACCTTAAAATCGAATGTTTGACATTTGAACAATTCGGGTGATTAAAAGCCAGATCTCAAACCAGAATAAAATACAAAACTTGGCGTACGCTCTAATTGAAAATTTGACGGGAAAAGAACCACGAAAAAGCTTTTAAACCCTTAAGTATTCTCAAGGGGGAAATTTTTAGTTCTAAGCTTTTTATAATTTTCAAACGGGTTCGTTATCTTATTTTGAAACAGAAAACTCTAAACAGAATTCTGAAATACGATTTTAATTTTATAAATTTTCCGAGATCAGTTATATTTTCTTTGAATTTCAGTTTATTTTTTTGGGAAGTATTTTTTTATTCTATATTTTTTCAAAATAGCGTTTATTAAGGATTTAGTCCACTATTTTCTCTTTAAAAAAATTCGAATAAGAAATTATCTAATCATTAAGTTAAATGATAATAATACAAAAAATCCTTTAACTATGTTTTTAATATTATGTTTGCAAAGGAGAACAATATTCAAGTTATTGACAGTATTGCATACCAATCATTGTCCCGACAATAAGTGCAGTGCCACTAATCAGTCCAACTCTTCTCTTAAGTCCAACAATAGAAATATTTCCTTCAGAAATATTTCTTTTAGATGCGTTTTGATCATGATTTCTCTCATTTCCATCAATGAGTCGATGACCGATTCCCCCATTAGTCGCCACTGAAATTAGTTTTATTAATGTAAGAAATTAATTGATATTTTATCAAGAGTAATAAAGCATATACGGATAGCTTCTGTTTCGTGCTTTGTCAGCTTCTTTTTCTTTTTTTGAGACATTTATCACAAGTAATGATTGTTAGTAAGAGAGAAACACGCTATCACTCAATTATAATGGATAGGATTTCTAAAATGGAAAAAATTAACAATAAATCCATTAATTTTGAGTAATACTATGTATAGATTAAGTTCGAGGTTTGATAATAAAAGTAATTGCTTTTGGAAAAGATGTAAAAAATTTTGATTAAATTTTGTTTCATAGCTAATGTCTCAATATTTGTTGTACAAAATTTTTTGTAAAAGCAACAAAATATATTCGAAGATTTAAATAATTTGCATGCATTTCACTTGAAAAATTTATCAGTTTTGCTTTTATCTTGTTTTGCATTTGAAAATTCAATTATAAAAGCAATCAATTTCGGGTTTTTATCAACAAAAAACAACTTAAAGAAACGAATTATGAAAAATCTTTAAATTTTCTTGAATAACATCCATAAAAGTTAGAAGTTTAACATATTTGATGCCAACTCGTATATAAGATATCTTTATCGGCATCACAAGAAAATTATGGAAAAGATCTGTCTGTATTGTCTCATAAATTTATTTTTAATTAGAGAGAAAAATGTTTTGGAATGATTTTATTATTTAAATGCATTCCTAATTCTGTGGGATACTAAAGAACTTTGGTTGGATTGCTGTAAATGATAATGCATTCGTATTACGCGAATAATAATAAAGCTTTCAGCTATAATATGATATCTAATATAAGTGAAACATTGGAAGTCATCCAAATAGACGAGACGGGAAAATGTTAGTTTCCGTTACAAAAATAATACAAAACACGTTGGATTTCAGGATGAAAGCTATAAATGCAAACGTGAAAATCTTCTACAATTAAGTTGGTATCGCTTCAACTTTTTTTTACACATTAGCTTTAGATCTGAATCATTTTTCACACGAAGTTTTCTTAGAAAATACAATCTTATGGTTAACTTTTGTTGCTTATTCGAAAACAAAATTTAAACTTTTTAAACAATTTTTAAACTCTGTCCTTCCGTTGATGGAAACGAATTATTTAAAGAATTAATGCGTTTTATTTTGAGCTAATTTCATTTTTCTTAATAATTAACTTATATTAAAGCAAACTTTTCAATAAAAGATGAACTAAAATCATACAAATAAATTAAATTTCAGTTCTCAAGTAAATGATAACTGCAATCAAAACTATAATTATTGACTAAAAGTAGATGAAAATGCCATGAAAATGAAATTTTATTCTAAAGGTTAGTTTTATAATATTCATTAAGTAGATAATATAATTTTTGATGACTAATGCTATTATAGTTGTATAACAAGAGCATCAATAAAAGCTAAATACCTTTATTTTAGAGCTAAGCTCAACTCTAGTTTGTTTAAATGAAATTGAATTTATTTAAATGGATTTGAAGATAATTGTTTTACCTAAATGAGGTTTAATTAAAATTAGAATTTACTCAGCTATTAAATTTGAAAATCAAAACTTATTAATCTTAAAACTGCGGAAATTGGCATAAATATCATGCTTATTAAATATAGATCTGATTAAGTGAGTCAATTAACATGCTTAATACTTACGAATAATTATATTCTATTCGACGCTTCAAATGAAATAATAAAAAAGTCAATTTTATGTTACTTTGAATTAAAGGGCTTTACTTCGAGTGAATGTATAACGAAATTGAGAGAATCTATTTCATAAATTATTTATTTAGCAGTAAATTTACGAAAAACAATTTTAAGTTATAATCAATAGCTGTTTTGCACGTGAATAATGGGATAAATGACGCAAAGGATTGCTGTTTTTAACTTTAGATGAAATGATGATATTTTGCTTCAAAATCTGTATTCCATTTGCTGAACAACATCACCACCAATACTGTGAAAGAGCATCAATTGTTGTAGAACATGCGCTATCTTTTCCTTCCTTGTGTTGCATTTCAACAAGCGATCCATAATAGGGACCAATACTTATGTAAACGCATTTAGTTGAAAAGTTCCAAATTTCTTATAGTACTTAACAATACATAGATTGTGAAAATGTTAATTAAAATGTTGACTTATGATATCCGACAACTCCTGTGAAAACTAATACTTATCCATTTAAACAGAATTTGGAACTTAACAAAAGTCAAACAGTGTATAGTTTGGTCTATTTCTATAGAAATCTATTCTGTTATTCAATAAAATTATATTTCTCATTAATATTCGAGAATATATCAAATACTCAAAGCTGTTGAAAGAGGTCTTGTTTGTTAAGACTTTTATTGAATGGGTGTTACAAATAAATTGTATTTCTTATTAATAATGAAATTAATGTCTTCATAGCATGTGTAATAAATAGAAATGGGAATAAATGTTTCCTAACTCAGATTGTTTTGTGAAATAGATTATTAAAACCAATCGATTGAATGGATTTTCCAAAAGAAATGCTAACATGTAGTAAAACAAAAATTTTAGAGAGAAATTATATGACTTATTCAAATAAAACTTTATTCAAAGTGTGTCAATAGTGTTTCGAAACCGGCTTAACATATAATATATGAATGCTTCCGCCCAAACAACTTTTCATAATAGCTTAACTGTAAAAATAGGTGCAAAGCATAGTATTGGTACAAACTATGAACACTTCAATATAAACTTCAAGCATGAAATGCAAAAGATCGGAAAACTTAGATTCAGAGTATTTAAGTAATGCATATTAGGTGGTGACCAACCTTTCATACAAATTACAATAATAGTTATGATATTTCATTAAAACATAATTTTAAAAATCGAAACACATTTTACATGAAAGTGGAATAAACTGTATTAATAGTAGTATTGAATTAATTTGATAAACACTACTTTGATAAGTATCTAAAACTTATAGATAAATTCTGTTCAGATAGAAATTATGAATCTATAAACTTTTTTATCTATGAAGAAGAGTTTGCAAATATTGTGATCTCTTTTTTGTTTACAAATGATTTTCCACTAATTATGTGCTTATTTTTCAAATTTATTCATTTTTTCAATTTTTTGTTGAAAAACAGAAATAAATAATTAATAAAATATAAAAATTAATAAAAAAATAAAATATTTTCAATATATTGAGTGATTGACATAATGAGATCATTTAAATAAATATAAAATTAGGTTAAATTAAAAATCTTTCATCAATTAACGATTTTCTGACCAAATTTTTTCGCGCGAAACTCGTATAAAGTTTTTGTATGGCCTGTAAAAGAATCAAATAATAGTTATAAAGATGTTTTATTCAACATAATAGAAAATATGAAACCTTGGATACGATGAATGTGAGAACTGCAGAACATGTAAAACTATGAACACAGAGATCACTCACGATAAACAACATTAATTCAAATGTGATAAGTGTTAGTTCTATACCATAAAAGAGAACGCCTTCAAAAGAGTGACCGTTATCTACAAATAAATTGAAAATAAATTTGTTTGTATTGAAATACTTGAATTTCATACCATTATAGAAGAATCCTTTATCTCTGACTTCAACAAACTCGACATCGAGTATCGATTCTAAGCTGGTTTTGTCGCGTACGATATAATCCACGTCTTTAAATGTGTGTTCAATAAAACCGGTGAGAAATTTATTGATCATAAGATAAGTCGGTATGAGTTTATCTTTTTCCGCTTTTGAAAAATGAGCTCCAAATGTATGGATTCTATCACTGGTTGGATTAAAACCCGTCAGATTAGACCGCAATCTTTGGTAATGTTCACCAATAGGTGCCGGTAATGCCATTTCAAAGGTTTGTTTATCAGAATTTGGTAAAAGACCTCTTTTAGAACAGAGATCATTTTCCTCTCTTTCTAGCAATTCATACATTTCAAGCATATTTACATCACTTTTACCATTAGCTGCGAGTCCATGAATATAATAACCATATTGTTTAGATATCATACAAAATACGCTAACCTTAAAGATAATAAAAGTAATGAAATTAGTTTACATAATAAAGTAGAACAAAACTTGATTTATGATTACATTACAAACTGAACACAAGTCCACAAATTCATTGAGTTTATCGCAAACCATACTTTCGTATACGAATCTCTTGAAAATGATATTAACAATAGCGAGACTGAAATAAACTATAGCTCCGATTGCGAGTCTGCATGTCTTGCTTTCCGGTACATATCGCTGATATTCATCCAAAATTAATGCATTACTCGGATCAGAAGTCGCCAAATTCGCGAATCCGAACCACTTAAATGTCATAAAAGGGTCAATAAATCGAATATTTAAAGGTATTTAAGTTTCATTAATACTCACATCAAGTAATAGAATACAAAGCATTAAATGAATGTTTAAACTCAATCGTCTTTTTCCGCATAATTCCATCCATTCATTGGCCACAAAATAAGTTCTCCAAACCGTCACATTTGGGAATTCAATGAACGGTTTTTCTTGTCCTGATTTTGCTGACGGGGGGAAAAGTGAACCACTAATACTAGATCTCGAACCAGAATTAAGTTTATTCTGTCGCTCAGTTCCGTCTTTATCGGAGTTTTCACTGTTATCAATATGAGTGGATACAGATATTGGTCGTGTTATTGTTAGAGATGAACTAAAATCTCTCATTTTAGGTCTTTCCCAGTCTATAAAAAATATATCAATAGTTGCGATAACGACTAATTCGTGCATTAAATGCAATAATTTGAGAAAAAAGGCTATTATTATATAAATAGTTAGATTAGTTTCTTGACCACTGGTTAGGAGTAAAGTATGAATAACTGATTGATTTTTGAACACTAAAAACAATATAATAGCAAAAAATATGTTGACAAAGAAGAATACATTAGCAATCATTCCACAAGTTTTGATAATCAACTGTTCGATTGTGAATAAGTCAATGGCTATCTTTCCCGAACGTTTAGCCCAACACCAAGTCCTGAAAATTGCCCACAAAAAGGCTGCACAACAGAGAACTATTAGAGCTATCGACAAATCCTGTTTTGTTTTCAAGTCATCCATTGAATATGTTATTGAAAAATCGATTTCAACCTCAGTATTACTTTCATAGTCACTTAACTGTAAGTTTTCATACAATATTGTGATGAGTGGCGGATATATAGATCCCGTTCCGTCTTGTTTTCGAAGTTTAACATCTATTCTAATGGATTTCGCGTAACGTAAAACCTTTGAACGAGACTCAGAATAATCGGCTTTGAAATCATCCGAAGACTTTTCAATGCCTGCAATGGAATCAATTAAAAAGAAACGGCGAACCAATTCTATTGAATGCTGTTCTTCATTAGTGTCCAAACTGTCCGCATTCACATATTTATTACCTCTTTTCAAGTTTTTTACAAGAATAGGGACCGCATATAATGTAATGTCATTATCGTTATTATTATATTTCAAGTATAACTCGAAGAATACATTCTTTGACTTATAATTATCCCATAAATCTCTTGTCGATCGAACACAAGTTTGTCTAAAATTTGTACTGAAAACGAAACCACTTTTACTGCTTTTATCATTTTCGTGACAGAGCTGTAATTCATTATCTTTAAGATCCGAATATTCAATAAGTTTGCCATCAATTGAAAATCTTGAAGCAACGAATTGTAACTTTTCCTTAACTTTGAACTTATTTTGAACATTAGTTTTTTGTAATTCATTCTTATAATAGCCTTTATAGAAGATCTCAGGACTTGATGGCAACAATTTCAATAAAATTTTACAAACATTGGAATCAGTGTTCGTGTCTTCAGAATAAGAATAATGTAATAAAACGCATAGATTTGCCAATAGTTGACACGCAGTTCTGTTTGACTCATATTTACAGTTATAAACAGCAGATCTCGAGTGACGGTAAAAGAAGTCTGATATCAATCGCTTCTCAATGTTTTCCAATTCAATCATTGAAAGAGAGTTTAGATTATCTTTTTTAATGAGTTTGTTTTCAGGCAAACACATTCCGTCCTCTTCTATATATGACTTGTTTGGACACAAGCAGTCATCGGAGGCTTTAATAAAGCTTTGATGACATGCTTTACATCGTTTGCCATCTCTGTCAACAGTCAAACCTTTGGGACATTTCTCGCATTTTAATTCAATTATATTTTCATTAATATCTGTCTGATGTTCGACCAAATAGTGATGTTTTGGACACAAACACTCATCCAATCCATTGTTTGACACCTTATTTGACAGACATTTCGCGCATTGAAAATAATTGAATTGTTTCGAACCCTTCGGACATTCGACACACTTTCCATTCGATATGTTTTGACGAAAACCTGGTTTACAGACACACGAAAAGCCATCAATTGATTTGATCTGTCGTTTGGTTTGATTAATGAGATCATTGTTATCATTATTAGATGGAAGACATGGCTCACAAACCATTTGATTTGTATTAAAAAATTCAGTTTCACTGCAATTATTTGAATGAATGAATGGTTTAATAAAATTGCATTCAATTATAGATATAAATAAATCATAAATAGTTAATAACTTGAGTATTAATACGACTAGAATTGGTTTCATTTTCATCTATATTTAAATCATTTAATTATTTTTAATTTAATTTTAATACTGAAGTAAAACTCAAAGTTTTTGTTTGTTATTTGTTTTGATATTTAGTGCGCTTTTTAAATGGTTTCTATAGAAACATAGTTAAAGTGAATGATAGTGTCTATAGTTATGAGCAGTTCAATAAAGTGCCACCTCTTCAACACATCACTTCAATAGAGCTCTATTCAAATTATTTTAAAAGTTGCGAATCATAAGCCAAAAAAGGCGGCCCTTTCTGTAACTCTCAGCTTCTCTGACTAGATGTCATTTCATTCATACCATTGAACTCCTCATAGAGTTTGTCATTAACTTTATATTCATTTAACGTAATTATTTTGTAAACAAAAACATGTGAAATCATTGAAAGTTGTTTTTAAATAATTTATAAATAAAACAAATGAATACAAATAGTTGGAGTCATTGTAAAACATTGATATTTTATGAACAAAACTTAACTTTAAAACAAAACAATAACTATTAATAAGTAATGGCAAGTCTTTTACCTGAAACTGATAGTGAAGATGAACTGCCAAACGGGTATTCATTGCAATCATTTATTTATCATTAAATTATTTGTTTTATAGTTTATAATTTTCAAATTTAGTTAAATTTAATGTGAAATATTTTATTGAAAATCATACAAAACCCTTATGTTTAACTAATTTTTCACTTAAAACTTGAATTTTGAAAAAACTTCAACTTTTGTTTAAGACTTAAAATCAGGGCTTTATTTAATTTCATAAACTATTTGACTATGACTTAAAGTGATTAATATTTATCGAAATAAGTTATTGATATTTGAATTGTTTAAACGAAATAATAGTTGGGAACAACGCGTGACATTAGATGGCAAAGTGTTCTTCGCTAAGTATTCAATCTTTCATATTAACTATCAATATATTTATAAGTCTTTCAAGTTTCTAAAAATATCAATTTTTAGTTCAAGTTTTACTTTTTAAGTTTATTGAAATAAGTTTTGAAATATTTGTTTTCATAATTTATAGATAAGTTTTTTCAAAAGAGGACTAAACCTTATCTTAATTAAAATAACTATTATTCAAAAATTGTGATTTTTCTCAGAACTAACGCACACTTTTATTTGATTTTTACATAAATTATCTGAAGTCATGATCAAAAATCTACTCAATGGACACATCCATTAACCGGCAAAAAGAAACGTGTAATCGGAGACTTGCCTTTCGGTGAATTGAGTTTACATTTAAGTATTGAAAAGTTGTTTATACTTAAACTTTTAATAATCTAAAGGTTGGGAAAGACAAGTTCTCGAAGATGGAAAAGTTATTTTTGTTGAGTATGTCTTAGTTAATGATATTATAATTTGATGACAAACTCACTCTTTTAATTATTTCATCAGAAATGTTCTGTTTTTGATGATTATTTAGTTAAATATTGAAATAAAGCTTATTATAGAGGATGAAATTTTAAGTTTAAAGATTTAAATAACTATTTATTAAGTCATAACACAAAAAAGACAACTTATACGGATCCGAGACTAGCATTTGCTGTTGAGGACAAAGAGAGTTCAGGAGATATTGTTCAGAAATTTGATGGTTCGAGTACTGCTTCCCAAGTATTACACGGACGCGACCTGACCAGTAAAGTAGTGATAGTGACCGGAGCCAACTCTGGCATTGGATTCGAAACGGCTAAAGAACTTGCCTCTCATGGAGCACATGTCATACTAGCCTGTCGTGACTTAACCAAAGCTTCAGATGCAGTCCAAAGAATAATTAACTCTGCGGTAAAAACTTCAGTCTGTATTCAAGTTTGTAAATTAATTGTTGATAATAATAATGATAGCCTCGAGCGAAAGTGCAAGCATTGAAATGTGATTTATCGAATTTGAAGAGTGTCCGTGACTTTTGCGATGAATTCAAATCACTTGAACTGTGAGATGACTTGAGCTCTATTTAATGCTTCATTTAATAAAATGTTTTTGTTGACAGACCTCTTCATATTCTAATACTAAACGCCGGTCTAATGTTTTTACCGCATTCGTTAACAATAGACGGATACGAGACTACATTTCAAGTCAACCATTTGTCACATTTTTATTTAACAGAATTACTTAAACAAAAACTAATAGAATCCTCTCCCGCACGAGTTGTTGTGGTCTCATCTGAAAGTCATAGGTTTAGTACTATCAAAATTGATACTTTGAATGAGGAATGGGTCTCACCTTCGAGTCAGAACTTCGTGGCATTAATGGCTTACAACGATTCAAAATTATGTAATATTTTATTCTCTAATGAATTGAATCGTCGACTTTCTAGTCATAAAGTATTGAGCAATGCTTTACATCCCGGAAATATGATGAGTACAAGTGAGCCATCAATATATTATGTTAAATTCACTTTAATCTACAAAACTTATATTTTTTGTTTCAAAAACATATAGATTTATCACAAAACTGGTTCCTAATGAGGTTTCTCTTCGCAATAGTCAGACCTTTCACCAAATCAATGGTAAGAAGTTATTTAATTTTTACTCTGAATCACAAACAGTTGAGTTCATAGAAATTTATTATATTCTTATTTTGAATATTAAGTATTTCAATGATTCAATTTATTTAATACTTTTCAAATACTATTACAACAAAATTTATTTAGATAGTTGTTGAACAGATGGGATTCAAATGTTAATCATATTTTTGTAGAATTTGTTAGCTCTCTGTTCGGTAAAAGAGTCGAAAGAGATTTTCTCTTTCGAATGGGTGTACTCTAGACTATATTTATGGAAAATTGAAGGATTTAATTGAATTTATAGATACATAAAAAGTAATTTTGAAATTTTATTAAATATTTTGTTTATTAATCAACAATATGAACCAAATTGAATGAAGATCAGTATTCAATCAAATCTTTTCATGTCTAAAATATTGATAGAATTGAATTTTAGAAAAAATAGCTTCAAAAGCTTCAACGCTTTACATGTATATTCTCTTCAAAATTCAACACAACTAATAATTCAGTTGTTTTCTGCATTTTCATCAATTTCTAAACTCTAGAGTCTGTACTCTCGCAAAACGTACTTATGATATAAACTTGAGAATAAGTATTGAGCGATAGCAAGATGTATAAAATCGTCAATTTTTTAATTTAAAGCCCATAGAGTTAGAGTAAAGCAAAAACTGGCAGTTAATATGATATAACTTAAGTACGTATTAGTAAAGGTCCTAATAATAGATTTCGACTTAACTCATATCATTGAAAGGGTTTGTGTGACAAGAAATAAATTAAACTAAGAATCCTCACTACAAACTATTTCTTAAAAACTCATTTGTTTTTTTTGTTATTTTAAAATTTCAGCATTTGTTTAGAAAAACAAATATAAACATAAATCTAATGTATTGACACTGAAAACAACATTTTCAAAAACTTATCGCTGAGTTACTAAATATTCAAAAGAAACAAATTAGTGCTGAATTACTTGTGATGAAAATTTTTCGACATTTCAGACAAGTTTTCTGTTTCTTTGTTATGTTTATGTCATAAGTCTTGAGAGTAAATATCTATCAATAAAGTGATCAAAGAGTAAATGGACTCAATTTTCAATATAAGTTAAAGAAAATCGAATTTTGTTTTATTGCCTTAAATGCGCACATGTTTTGAATAACATATCAAATATTTTATCACATGATATTTAGATTCTATATTCTTCAGATATTTCTGTGTTTGATCACAAAGTATTTAATTTTATTATCTCTTGTTTACAAAAAAGTTGATCAGGTTTATGATAATGTCTCGATTCTATTGGATTTGAAGTTAATATGATATTTCAATAACTAATTCAACAATATTTAAGTAATATATAGAACTTTGAGCTGACTTTAAGTTTGTTTGATCTCAATTTTTCGAAATTCATTTTTTCGAAAACATACACAAACCAACTTTATATGAATTACTTTTGAGCTAAATCTCATTATTTTTCAGGTTGATTAGGTTTTTAGTTATCCGGATTCAACTCATATAAGAGACTTAGAAAAATCACTATTTGAGGTTAGGTTAGGTTTGACCTAATAGTTCAATCCCACATAGAGTGCGTTTAAGGGACCACTAATATGAATATAATTTTTTCGAAAAAATGAGTATTCTTTTGAAAATTGAGATTTGAAAAAATATGTAATGAGCCTTTGTTTCGCATTTTTAATTATTGAGATGGAACTGATTAAAGAGTTAATCTGAGTGTTTTATTATTAAGCTTTTATTAAAGTTGATATTGAAGTATAACTTATATGTAACAAAACAATATTGATCAGTCTCAGGGCGCCTCTACTAGTGTCTATTGTGCCACTTCATTAGACTTGGAAGGTGTCGGTGGTCTCTATTTTAATAATTGCTGTCAATGCTTACCATCAAAATCAGCACAAAATTATGATTTGGCGGCTTTTCTGTGGAAAATAAGTGAAAAAATGATTGAAAACGCTATCACACGATTCAACTCTCAATAAATTGAATGATTGATTGTTAAACTTGAACTTTACTTTTATAATTCTGATATTTTCTTGAAATAAAACTTAAGGAGAAAATCAAATCTTTTGTACAGTTTTTCTTATAATTTAAACTGTGATTTTCAAAAGCACAAAACAATATACTATGATATAGTTTACAGCGCTTTTAGATTTGATTTATAGTTTAAGTTCGACCCGAGTTGTGTCACACAACTAGAGTCAATATATCTTGTTGGAGGAAAACAGCTTTTCTCCCTAACTTACCAAAAACAAAGATTACCTTTTCTATCAAAAACTCCTATCAATTTTTAAACTGTTTTTTACTCATTCGCTTAGCATTGTTTTGCCACATATGGTATGCATTTATTTAATCTCTTATTTGTCTCTAAATATTATTTAAAAATATTTTGTATTCAAAATAATTCTGTTGATTACTAGTAAACAAAATGATTACTATATATCTTAAGAAATGTTAAATATATTAATTGAGTTTATATTGCAATAATTCAAGTCATAATTTTGCTGTAACTAAAATTCTAATAAATTGAAATTCTAACAAATCATTCAACTAATCAATTATAAATTGAGTCATATTGTGCTTATTTATATTGTACCTATTTTTCAATTGTTCTA
>JAQFXV010000434.1:0-22729 GCA_034694065.1 Camisia spinifer
TTCAATAATTCAAAATTTATGCTGAAATTAGTCATAAAATTGTTTAAATTAAATATAAAATGAATTAACTGTTGAATTAATGAAAAGCTTTAATTATTAGTGTAATAAACGAGTAATTATTTTGACCCTTTTCTCAAGTATTTTTATCAAATTAATGTCAAATTATTGTTAATATAATAGTATTATTTACTATCAATTGTTTTCTCAATTCATTTAATGAATGAGTATTTTTGACAACGATATAATTCTGCAAAAAATTGACTAAAATAAAGAAATGTCTATAAAAATAGTGAAGTTTGAAAGTAATGAATAGTCATTGAATGTGATAAATGAAAATGTCATTAAATAGTGAAAGTGAAGAATCAATTTATGAGCTGTTAAAAGAGGTACAATTGGAACAGTTCTATGAATCGATTCTAACATTGAATGTGACACGAATTGAACACTTCGAGAAAGTGATTATATCTGATTTGACAGATGAGAAGATAGGAATGGGAGCGCCGGCCGCCCGAAGACTTATTGATTTGGCTAAAAAAAAGAATAACTCAAGAAAAAGAAGAAATATTTTCAATATGTTGTTACCGAACAAACAGTTATTACAATCAGAACAGAAACACCACAATCACAGTAATAATAATAGAAAGAATTCTTTGGCCTCTAATTCGAGTTCTAATGGTTTAACATGTCTTATAAATAGTAAAGATATTAAAACTCTTAACAAATTAGGCGACGGATCCTTTGGGGTGAGCTTTAACTCAATATTTAATCAATAATTTATAACTTATTGGTATTTATTTAATAGGTTGTAATGAAAGGCGAATGGACTCAACCGAACGGTCGTATAAAAGAAGTTGCGGTTAAAGTATTAAAACAAGAAGTATTATCACAACCGTCAGCTTTAGATGATTTTGAGAAAGAGGTTAATTCAATGCATCAGTTGAATCATCCAAACCTTGTTAGACTTTATGGTATTGTCTTATCCTCACCAATGATGATGGTTACAGAGCTGGCAGATATCGGATCTTTGAGGGATAGATTACGTAAAGAGTGCGGACACACTCCTATCTCAACATTAATTGAATACGCGATACAAATATCTCAAGGAATGGCATATTTAGAGTCTAAGCGATTCATTCACAGAGATTTAGCGGCTCGTAATGTATTGCTTTCAGCGAATGATAAGATAAAAATCGGTGACTTTGGGCTAATGCGAGCCATTCCAAGCCATGAAGACTGTTATATAATGAATGAACATAAGAAAGTGCCGTTTCCCTGGTGTGCACCCGAGTCTCTCAAATCTCGACAATTCTCTCATGCGAGCGATACCTGGTTTGTAATTTTATTCATTAAAACATTAAATTTATCACTTCCTTAAATCTATTCAATAATACCATTATCTGGCTTTATATCAATATAAGTTCTTTTATTTCCAATTTCTTTTGTATAAACTTTAAGGCCATTACTCTAAGGGTTATTGTGTTCCTATTCTTAAACAGGAAACAAACTCATTGTTTAATTAATTGCAGATTTTTGAATTCAAGTTTTAATTGTTTTTAAATAGACAAAGAATGCTTGCATTTTGTATTTGATAATTTAGTTTTTACATTCTATATGCAATTTTAGGATCTATTAATAATTCAAACTATTATTACACTCAATCTTAATCTGATGCAGGGCTAGACAATAGGGGGTACAGAACCTGGTGGGGGAATAACCCCACCTTTGATTTTGGAAAAATAACCTTTTTTTGCTTAAAAATATATTTTGGGTAAAAAAGCGCAAAAAAATATTTTCAATTTTTTCAAAGAAATTCTGAATTTTGACTTTAAACGTTTTTGAAAACCGTTCCCTAAACTCCCACCTGTGAATATTTTTGAAAAGTACCCCCACCTGTTACAGGAAAGATGCCTTTCGAACTGATTCAATAAGGTTTGATTAAGTATAGGTACTATTAAAGTCAAAAAACTTCATTTTTTCGCAAAATCAAATATATATTTGAGTGTATGAAAAGTTTCAACTTATTCATGATTATAGATTAATTATTTTACAGTCAAATAATGACTGAAACCTTACCAAAAAGTATATCTTTAGAAAAATGAACTTCTTTTTTGACCTTAACTATAAATAAGGCTGTAGTGTTAGGGTCAGGTTTTGAGACCCTGTATATATATTAAGAATTGCTGAACATATCAAATCTTTATGATTATATATTAGACACAGATTTCAATTTGAATAATTCTAGAGAATTGAGTGGATTTCAATTTTAAAATAGCGATAAATGTAATTGAATTGATAGGATGTTTGGAGTGACACTTTGGGAAATGTTTACCTTTGGTCACGAGCCTTGGATTGGTTTGAATGGCGCACAAATATTGCATAGAATTGATCAGGAAGGCGAACGTCTTCCCATTCCCAACGGGTGTCCATTTGAAATATATCAGCTTTTACTGCAGTGCTGGGCATATAATCCTAACGATAGACCAACTTTTATAGCTCTCAAAGACTTTTTCTGTGAGTCGCGACCTCTTAAGCTAAAAGCTCTTCAGAATTTTGACGGTAAACCTGATAATCATCCAAAACCCGCACCGCAGACATCAAACATGAATCCAAACTCATATTTACAAATTGAAATCAGTGATGAAATCCAAGTAATTGATGGAAGGCCTGAAAATTATTGGTGGAAAGGACAGAATCAGCGCACTTTTGCCATCGGATATTTCCCGCGTTGTGTTTCAGGAAATCCTAATTCAATCACTTCTTGTGATATAAGTAAACCACTCAGAAATAGTTTTATACATGCGGGACATGGAGGTCATGGAGCAGAGTCTTGGGGTAATCCCGCATATATTGATGATATGTATCTGAAGAATCCAATGGAACCGCCGGATATTCTTGGATATCAAATGGATTTGCCTCCAGTTCCTAAACTCGCGAACAGAAATAAAAGTAAGTTTACTCTCAATTTTGCTCATTTTGTTCTGATAACAATTGATTGGTTTACAGAAACTTTACATTTGTGTGATTTTAACCAAATCGGATCTAAAAAAGTTAATCAATTCGGATATAATAAACTCGAGAACGAAAATGTTATATTATATAAAAGTAATAAATCTAATCTTCCCCGCCGTTCACTCTCTTATACACAACTAAAGACAGCTGCAGATGATTGGAGTGATCAGAAATCTAGTGAAGGAATGCGTGCAAAAGATGGCGTATTAATTGATTTAAGCGATGAAATAAGTGTTAATTCTTCGACTGCTCACCAAATCATGATTGAAACCCATAACGCAATGCGCTCTAACAGTCAAATCGATGCTAACGAACAATCAGAGGAAAGGAATTATTGTAATGTTCCGGTTGAAGACTCCATTCCTACTGAAAACGAAACATTTAAGTACTATTCGCCTCCGTGTGAGTCCTCTAATGGATCCACAAATGAAGAACAGATGACATCTAAAGGTCGTTATTATTCATCCGTCGCTTCAAACTATGAACTCGAAGAATCTCAGAGTCAATTAAATTCTTTTAGCGGTACAAGTCTTCCAACTTTTTCAAACTCAGAAATAGACTTTTCAAACTTCAATTCTGGTCAACACTATAATCATTCAATCGAAAAAAGAGATAAAGCATTTGATTGGTTAGAAACTAAAGTCAATGAAATACGTTTAGCAAATTCGCCAAAGCCTTCATTTTCAGACAATTTCGATTTACAAGAAACCAATTTTCAATCAATGGATAGTTTTGTTGATGAAAACAAAAGTAAAATTGTAATCGAAAATAAATTGAGTAAAGAATTTATAGCAGAACTGGAATCAAAGTTAATGAAACCAACAAGTGTTATATCAGATACCAATGGTTTTCATAATACAACTAAACCCATAAAACTCATTCCACTTTTAGAGCCTCCGCCAAAATATGCCACAAATAGACGAACATCAGGTGTGACCTCATCTTCAAACAATACTACATTCGCAACCGTTTCATTACCAACAAAGTCATTAACACGTAATCCTAATAATAATAATATAACAAATATATTGAATGATTCGTCAAACATGACGCCCAACACAGCACACGTCAAACCATTTATAGTGACTCCGACAGCACCGACACGAGAAATCATTTACGGAGTTGGAGTCACCGCTAATTCAATTCCCGGCGCTTCACAGCCTCTAAACATGGAATTTCCGCAATCACTGGTATCTCGATTGCAAAGTAGAGTAAAAAGTGCGACATTTGATGAATGCATTGCTGCACTTTATAGGCATAATATGGATGCAATCGCAGCACTCAAAGAATTACAACTTTCACAATTAATGAAATTAGGAATTTCGACCAAAATCGAATGCGAGAAAGCTTTAAGTTCTACCAATTATGATATGGAAGCCGCCGCTTCTCGACTCCTCGATCAGCTTTCGGTCAAATAACTCCATACTTCCAATCATTTGAGGTCTACTATACTTAATAAACTCAAACATAATATTAAACAAAAGTCAATTAGAGTGGGATCACAATTGGGTTACTTATTATATGATCTAAATATACCTGTAATGCAAATCAGCCTCAATTTCAACAATAAGAGAGAACTCGACTGAAATCAACTTTTTTAACTCGAGAATTGGATGGTTTAATGTTATGACCGATATTCAAATTTTGTTCTCAATACTAATTAATTCAAGTCCTGAATTGAAGTCATTCTAATTGATTATAAGTTTATCATGAATTTCGAATTATAATTCGGTTTATTTGACAATAATGTTAAACGCAATACAAAATGACATAATGTTTATCACTAATTATGTTAATATAATTATTAAATATATAATATTTAAAGTTAATAATTTTATAGAATGACTTATAGCTAACTTAGAAGTACTGCATATTCATAACAAAAATTATAATTGTTTGGCATAAAAATGTGTGAAATAACTTATTTGTAAATTAATTGTTAGACTTAACAAATGCTAACCAAAGATCTGCTTTTATGAGTTCAGTTTAATTAACTTATTTCTCATTCATTTATTTATTAGTTTTCTTCATAAGTATTTACAAGTATTTTTTTATCTTTTTGATAATTAATTTTGCATTAATTCTCTTTCATTTATTCATTAGTTTTTGTTTGAATAAAATGTTACAAAAATAATTTCCAATTTATTTACATATTATATTGAATTTAAGTTATTTAGCAGAACATATTATATTAGAATAATTATTGTTATTAGATATCAATTTGACTATTATTTGAAAAAAGGAATAAAAGTATGGTTTGAAAAGTATGATTTTTATTACATTTTTTCGCTTTTTCTCTACGATAATGCATTTAAATGATATATTCTCGATGATCAGTGTTTCAAAAAATAGAAATTCATGATGGGTCTCATTTATATCTATATATAAATGGTCGAGAGGCACCTTTGAAAGTTTTATGCTTAGCTTAAAAAGTCCTTCAAATTGAAAAGTAATAAGCATTGATATATTATATCATATTATATCATATTATATCAATGCTTATTACTTTTCAACTTTGAAGAACTTTTTAAGCTAAGCATAAAACTTTGAAATGTGCCTCTCGACCATTTATAATGAATTAAAACTATTTTATGAATCAATTTTTCTTTTACAAAGCATAACTACAGCACTCAATCAATTTTATCAACTAGAGGCTGCATTTCCTACTTTTAATCAACAACTTTATCTAATATTAATATTAAATTCATTATCTCAATGTCTCTATAAGACCATTGGAAAGGCAAAAAGCCTTCATTTATTGCTTAACCTAATATTTCAATATTATCTTAATTGTTAACTTTATTTACAAATCAGAGACAAATACTTTAAGTTTGTATTACTTTTCTATTTAAAGTTTAGTTTTTTTATAAGTTGAGAACGAGATTGTTCAATAGTTCCAACTTTTTGATCAACAAAATAAGATATTTTCTCAATAAAAAACTACAAATGTTCAAAACCTTATCGAATGAAACAAACAATATTAATACTAAATAACTTTGCAGTTTTTGATTGAGTAAAAGATTTAATTTTGTTAATAAAAAGTTCGAACTATTAAACTATCATTTTCTCAACTTATAAAAAAGTAAAGCATTTATGAAATCTTTTTTAATGCTTATTGAAGATGAACTTTTTCTAAATTTCTTTTCATAATAATAACTAATCAATTAAAATGAAAATAATTGTGTAAAAAATCGATAAAAGTAGAAAAGTTTCAAATTTGAACCTAAAGAATAAGTATAATAAGTTCTAATAAAACATAATCAAAAGTACAGTAATCGTAAAACTATAAAATTTATAGATTTAATCAATATTTTTGTGATAAAATAAGAATGAATTCTAACAAATAATATAAGAATGAATGCGAAGCCGTTCATAAAATAATAATCGAGTCGTAATTTATTGATAGTAAGTATTGACTACATTTAGATTGATAGTGAAGTTCACCATATTCTGCAGCTGTTATAAGCGATGTTAATACAAAACTAAAAACTATTTATTATTACTATTCAATACACAAATACTGTATTTCCAGTCTATCTGTTGTTCTTTTAATTGTAAAAGAAATCGTTTTACTCTTCAATTGTTTAATAAACACATCAAATAATTAATTATCATTTATTATTATATTTATTATTTTGAGTCAATTTATTTGAATAAACGTTTTATTCTTTTTTAAAAGGTATGTATTTATTGATCATTTAGTTTTAAAAATAGATTATTTTTTTTCTCAAATTGATGTCAACTCTATATGTTTTTCAACTAAATCTTTATTCAATAATAATATTATTATTCTATTCATTCATTGAATTCAGTGTTTTCTAATTTCATAAATTTTTAAAACAATAGAATTTTTAGAATTCATTCATTAATTTATTTGTATTTTTTGAAATTTTAATGATTAAAGAAACGAATTTTAATTGAGATTTGGATAAAGAGAGAAATTTGAATTTAAAAAAAACTATTAACCAATCGAGACATAAATGGCAGCAACGGATATGAAATTCGGACCAGAATGGTATCAATTACTATATTATCAATTATTAATTAATTACCAATATATTTATCAATATTTTTCCCATTTATTAATTCAAAATTTATTCATATTATAATCAATTATTGAATTAACTGTTAATGCAATGAAAGTAATATTTAATCAATATGTTATGCGAAACAATTATATAAAGTTTTAATTTAAATGATTATTTAATAATTAAAAGGCTGAGAGCTCTGTCAGACGGCGTACCGAACGCTACGACACAAACACAAACACAAACCCCTCCGACAACACCCGCACCGCCGAAGTATAAACTCGCGGAATTTCGTTACGGACGCGAAGAAATGCTGGCGTTATTTAATCATAACTGTAAACCACCCGAAAAATTGGATGAATTTCCGCATATTTTTGTTGAGAAAATGCAGCCGCCGTTGGCTTTGATTACAATGTCTGAAGAAGAGAGCAGATTATGGTCTCGTGTTAATAGTGATGTCGTTCTAAGGCTTATGGGAAAAAGTGGTACAAATGGTCCGGAAAGGGAAAGAGGTGTTAGTGAAAGGGGTGGTCTTTCTATAAGAGCTGGCAGAGGAAGCAGTTTATCAGAGAGGGGACGTGGAAGAGGTCGAGGAAGTTATTATCAACGCGGGACCAGTTATGATGATGGAGGAGACAGTCCTCCAGAGAGAAGAGATTTCAGAACGCGTACATTCGAAAGA
Organism: Camisia spinifer; assembly: GCA_034694065.1. Taxonomy (NCBI): domain Eukaryota; kingdom Metazoa; phylum Arthropoda; class Arachnida; order Sarcoptiformes; family Camisiidae; genus Camisia; species Camisia spinifer. The sequence goes on from JAQFXV010000434.1 coordinate 7,720, forward strand.
AATACTATTAGTATTGACGATAACACTAATTCCAGAGAAAAAAAATATGAGCGAACCTTTGTTAGAGGTGGTGGTAGTGGTGGCGGACCTGATGATAATGGGTTGCATTCAAGAAAAAATTTAAATTCAAGATCATCTTCTGTTGAAAATTGGAGAACCGCTGGAAGGGGTGAAGACAGAGAGGGCTGGAGAACAGCTATAAGACCTCAGGAAACTTGGAATCGGAGTAATTCGTGGAGAAGTGGAGCAGAACATTATGAACATGAAGGCGAACATTTGGAACGAAACGGTCCACAAAAAAAATATACAAATTACCAAAAAGATAAAAATTCGGGCGACTTATGGGATGACATCGAAGAGAATGATGTACGCAATAGTTTACCCGAATGGAGTCTCGATGACGGACCTGAATGTGACGCAAAAGTCGGTACTTTTGACGCTTCGGGAGCTTTCAGAGAGATTAATAAAGATGAAGACGAAACCAAAACTGATAATGAAGAAGAAGAAGATAAAGAAAGTGATAGAAAAGATGCTTCTGATGAGTGGACTTTTGTTGAGAGAAATCGAAAAAAATCTTCACAGAATACAAAACAAGATAATACTGAGCAAGAAAAAGAAATTAAAAGTGAAAATATGAGCCAAAATACTGAGAAACCGGTAAAAAATATAGAGAAAAACAATATGATTGAGAGTACTATGAAATCATCGACTCATATGTCCAATAATTCTCAACAACAACACCAACAGAAACAACAACATCAACAGCAAATACATCAGCAGTTGCCATCACAAGCATTTCAACAACAATCACAGCCATCATCCACAACATCTTCCAATACTAATAATCCTTTGAATAAATTATTAAAAACAAACGACACATCAAATCAACATAACATTAAATCTCGATTAGAAGAAGACGGTTTCGCTCATTTAGAAAAAGAAGCCGAGAATATGGTCGCGCAGTGGACGGCAGATGAAGACCAAAAAGAAGAGCCAGAAATAGAAGGAAATAATAAGAATATAATAGCACTACCGGTTCAACACGAGGACGCTTTTAAATGGTTTTATCGCGACCCTCAGGGGGAACTTCAGGGCCCTTTCACTCCACATGAAATGTATGACTGGTTCACTGCTGGATACTTTGCAATGGATCTACTAGTCAGACGAGGTTGTGATGAAGTGTTTTCACAACTCGGAGAACTTTTTAAGTTATGGGAAAGAATACCTTTTCTTCAAGTGCAGGGTTCGACTCCTCCCCCACTTAGGAGTCAGTCTTCTAACACTTCATTGCTATCAATACCCGTTTCATTATCATCCTCAACATCACATTCATCGCCACATAATAACCCTTCACATCAACATTTACTTCAACAACAGTTTCAACAACAACAACAACCGCCACAACAACAGAACATTCAATATATGAATCAACACAACGTTGATATGCAGTCACAGTTAAGACAATTGTTGGCTCAACTCAAAAAACAAGACGGTTTTTCAGATCTATCTCAACAACAACAACAAGAAGTTCTTGTTCAACAATATGTAAATATGGAGCGAAAAAGACAGGCATCGCTTCAGTCGTCATCCATTCCAAAAACTAGATCTGCCGAAGATTCACAGCTCTCATCATTAGACGCATTGTCTAATCTGCGAATTCAAGGCTCGCGACCGCTACAGATGCCCAATAATAGCGGTCACTCACAAAGCATTTGGGACATGAATTCCGGAGTTATGTCTGTCTCTGCTGTCGAAGAAATGCAACGAAAAGAACAGGAAAGAAAAGAACTCGAAGAGAAAAGGAAAGCATTAGAAGAAGAACATAATAGAAGAAAATTAGAACAGGAAGAAATTCAAAGAAAATTAAATGAAGAACGAGAGCGAAAATATGAAGAATTACAGAAAAAGCTCGAAGAAGAACGACTCAGAAATCAAGAACTACTGAGAAAACAAGAAGAAGAAATCAGGAGAAGAGAAGAAGAAGAAAGATTAAGACTTGAAGAAGAACACAATAGATTAGAAGAAGAGAGACGTATTGTTGAGGAACAGAGAAGACGTCAGGAAGAACTTATGCGTCTTGAAGAGTATGCCCGAAGACAACAACAACAAGAAGAAACTGAACGAAGACGACTATTAGAAGCAGAAAAAGAGAGACAAAGACTACAACTTCAAGAGCTGGAACAGCAAAGGGCTAAAGAAATGGAAAGAATAAGACAAATACAACAACAGGAAGCGATCATTAAATTACAACATCAACAACAAGAACAGAATAGAAAGGTATGGGGAGGTCAGGAACAGACTCAAAGACAACAACAACAACAACAAACCCCTTTATCATTAAATGAAATACAAAAGTTACAGGAAGAGAAAGAAAGAGATGAAAGACAGAGACAGTTACAGATACAACAGCAACAAATGCAAGCTCTGTTTGCAGCCCAACAACAGCAACAACAAGAAAGACGCGAAGCAGCGAATAAGCAGTCACTGACTTGGGCCACACCTTCATATCAACAGCAGAACATACCCGTCAAAACTTTGGCTGAAATTCAAAGAGAAGAAGCAGAAAAAGTTGCGAAACAGAAACACGTCGAACATAAGAAACAACAAATACAAGTAACTAATAGTGTGCCAAATGCTGGCATTTGGAACAATGCCAATAATCAACTCTTCGGTCAGAGTACAACCGGAAAGCCAACCAATTCGACCAACTCTTCCGCAGTTGGCTTTTGGGAACCGGAATCTCGAAAGGTTCAGACGAATAGAGCCAATGAAAGTGCCTTACATTCAATGCAAAGCAATATAAAGGGCAATAATCACTCACATTTTCAAACTAAAGCTAATTCACGAAATAAAAAAGAAGAGGTATTATTGGTTATGCATTTCATTAGTTATTATACACTTCTATAGCTATTATACAAAATATATACGATATTTATATCTAATTCTTTTCAATTTAAAGGAAACAGTTTTGAGGCTCTTTGAAAATCAAAGGAGACAAAAAACAGATGAATTCACGCAATGGTGTAATGAAGCCCTTTCTAAATATCAGTCTAGTGTAGATAGTGAGTCAACTCATTATTATATAGATGATTGTTCTTTCTTATGATTGTTAATTACCTATTATTCATTTGAATAGTTCCGACATTTATTGCTTTTTTGAAAGACGTTGAATCTCCGTTTGAAATCAATGATTACGTTCGTTCATATCTTGGAGAGAGTAAAGACGTTAAAGACTTCGCTAAACTGTTCATTGAAAAGCGTTCATACTTTAGAAATCAAGCAAAAAAAGAAGCCTCAGAAGTAAGTTATTAGACAATGAATTGATGATAAGTATAAACATAGATAATAATTGATGAATGTTGAAAAGGAGCTGATGTGGGGACCGGCGCCTGCCATAACTCCGTCCGCTAATAAATTAACTCAATCGCCATTAATTAATCAGATCGTCAACTGTGGCGACAGTGAAATGAGTGGTTTTATTCAGGCGGGAAAAAAGAAAAAGAAAGGAAAACGTGTTATCGATAATTCAATACTTGGTTTCACAGTACAGGCAGATCCCGATCGTATCAATGCCGGAGAAATTGAACAAATCGATGATTAACAATATTTCAAACATTTTTAAAAGCGAATAAACTTTCTCGAAGAGAATTATGATGTGTTGGTTTGATGTGTACAGTATTTGCAAATTTATATTTACTTATTTTACAGTATAATAAGTATTTGAGTTATATATTTAAGAAATATATATATTATAAATAGATATTAAACACAGTTTAAAACGATATTTAACAGAATGAAAACAAATTACGCGGGTTTTTGTCAACTGAAAGAATTAATTGTTTATAATAATAACTACAGTATAATAAGAATGTCAGCCCTAATACACATGCAAATAAATATCAAAATTAAAAATAGTCGTATTTTTTGAACAAAATCTTAATAATTATTCAATCATTTAATATTACACAAGTTTCACATTTTCATAAAGAACTTATTCATTTGTATTTTAAAAGGTATTTAATGAGAAAAATTATCAGAAATGTTGGAAAGATGTCTTCAAGAATGGAAGGAAATGTCTTCAATGGATTGTTTACTTCTTTTTCTTTGATTTAGTTGTTGACTCTTTTGTTTTGGATTCTTCACTCTTGGGTTTTTGCCATTGCAATGGTTTTCTTCTGTATATAGGCCACGGAGGAAGTGTCAGCTGTCATAATCATTTAAATCATTTAAATACCGGTATTATTAACAATATAGTTATGGGTCAACTCTTTTATCAAATTTATTAATAATTAATGCTTACAATCGATGCCAATACAAAACCCACTCCAAGCGTATAAACAGTTAATGAAAACTGTTGGACAACAAAACCCCAAATCAAACCTGAGATCTAATTAATTAAAGTTAATTATAATTATTTAATAACACGTCATATAAGCCAACATTTCATTCATAACTCACTGCAAATAATACTATAATAGTTTGGAAATATCTTTCAGCCCTTTTCTGGCCATCGAAGTCCTTAAATATATATCAAGTCATGTTATTGTTAATTAAAATACAATTTAATTGTTTATATAAATACCATATAATGTGGAATTGAATTTAATATCGATTCAAACATTTTCGAAACAGTTTTAACAAATCCTCAAAAATGAGACTTTAAGATGATTTGTTTTCGAACTGAAAAAGAGTGACATCTATTGTCTTCAAATTTTATAAAATAGCTCAATATAAACTTCAAAAAAGGACGAATCTTTAATGCCATCTTTTATTTATAAACGTGTTTAACAATAATTCATACATTGTTTGTATTGAATTGAATTCTTTTAAATAATAGATGGCGTCAAACGTTTTTCGAATAAATTTTTGAATTCATTGAATATAAGCTTATATTATAGGCTTAGCTTTGACTGAAAGAGACACTTAAATAGTGTTGTTTTAGTGTATATCTTATTATCATTAACATATTTTGTGGATTTTTTAGTTATCTTTACTTGAGATTAACATTTAATACATTTAAAAGTATTGATTAAAAATATTTGTGTCTAATTATTATTAATAAAAATCTAAACCAATGGGTGTCCCAAAGTTTTACCGATGGATTAGTGAACGGTATCCGTGTCTGAGTGAAGTGGTTCGTGAATATCAGGTCATTGTTTCTCATTTTATTTATCAATTTATTTATAGCAATGATTTTATTTAACTTTATGAAAGGATTTTGAAATTAGATTATGTTATGTTTTTGAGGCCTTTATGCTGACCATTGACTCGATTGAGGTGACGATTGTGTGATGGGTTTCGACCAAACACTAATCGTATAATTTTGTAGTTATTATAAAATAATAGAATAAGTGTTCGGTCAAAACTGAATGGAGTGAATGGTCAACATAACGGTCTCAATAGCATTGACCTAACCTTAAAAGTGGTATTTTGATTGAAATGTCATAAAGTAAATAAAACTCAATCTTTGAATTATATTAAAATATATGACTCGATAAATAGATCCCAGAGTTTGACAATTTATATTTGGATATGAATGGGATAATACATAACTGCTCTCATCCTAATGATGATGACATACACTTCCGTATCAGCGAAGAAAAGATATTTCAAGATATCTTTCGTTACATTGAATTCTTGTTTCGAATGATTAAACCGCGAAAAGTGTTCTTTATGGCCATTGATGGCGTCGCCCCGCGAGCGAAGATGAATCAACAAAGAGGTCGACGATTCAGATCTGCAAAAGATGCCGAAACACGTGAAGCAGAAGCCAAACAAAAAGGTGAGAAACTTCCAGAAGAGGCAAGATTTGACTCCAACTGTATAACACCCGGAACTGAATTCATGGATCGATTGCATCAATGTTTGAAATATTTTGTCACTAATAAGTTGACAAACGATGATCTCTGGCGTGATGTAAAAGTTATTCTCTCTGGACATGAAACGCCTGGAGAGGGAGAGCACAAGATTATGGACTTTATTAGGTATGAAAAGTCTCAACCAAACTATGATCCAAACACTCGTCACTGTCTCTATGGATTGGACGCCGATTTGATAATGTTAGGCATGTGTTCACATGAACCACACTTTTCTCTACTTAGAGAAGAAGTTAAATATATTCGTAATAAAAATGATAAACGAAATCAACGCGACTCTAATCCTGAAGCGATTACTTTTCATTTACTTCATTTATCATTATTTCGTGAATACATTGATCATGAATTCTCTGAACTCAGAAATACTATTAGTTTTACGTATAATTTAGAAAATATAATCGATGACTGGGTTCTGATGGGATTTTTAGTTGGAAATGATTTTATTCCACATTTACCTCACTTTCATATCAATAAAAGCTCTCTTTTAAAGCTTTATGAAGTTTATAAAAAAGTTTTGCCGACATTAGACGGTTATCTCAATGAAAACGGAAAGTTAAATCTCTTTAGATTTCAACAATATTTGAATGAATTGAAAAATATAGATATCGATAACTTTAACGACAGTTATGCAGATTTGAAGTATTTTGAGTCTAAAACGGGTAGAAAGTTATTCAAACGTGATTTCGAAGACACGTCAGCTTTTTTCGAATCTAACAATGAATGCAGTGGTAGTAATGTTTGTGATCTGATTCCACACAAAGAACTAATAGATCTTCGAAACAGTGATAATGAAAGTATTGAAGATTATGAGTCTAACGATAATGAAAGCGACGATTCTGATAAAAGTCTATTTATGGATGAATTTAAGTCACATAAACGTGATTACTATATGAGTAAATTGAATTACAGTCATGTAAATGAAGCCGTACTTAAAGAACAGGCTCATGAGTATATTCGAGCGATTCAATGGAATCTACATTATTATTACAATGGATGTATGTCTTGGAGTTGGTTTTATCCTCACCACTACGCGCCTTACATTTCAGATGTTTATGATTTTAGTGATATTGATCTCAATTTCGATATCGGCGAACCTTTTAAGCCATTTGAACAATTACTTGCAGTTCTTCCCTCTGCGAGCAAAGCATTACTGCCTAAAGCTTTTGAGTGTTTAGTTTCCAATTCTACTTCACCATTAATTGATTACTATCCCGAAGATTTTGCAACGGATCAGAATGAGAAACAACAGGCCTGGGAAGCAGTTGTCTTGATTCCATTCATTGATGAAATACGTCTTCTAAATGCTGTCAAATCTCTTGAACAGAACTTAACTCCAAAAGAGATGAGGCGTAATAGACATGGACCTCATCTAGTATTCACTTATTCTGAGCAATTGGTTGAACCATTCATTTCACCGAACGCTGCTTTGATGCCTAACATTACTGTTAATCATGCGAAGTGTGAAGAATTGGATTTGAATGCGTTTAGAATTCCAATCGACGGAATACATAAAGGACTTTGCAGTGATGTTAAGTTAGACGTCTATTTTCCTGGTTTTCCAACTCTACGACATATTCCTCATGAGGCGGTTGTGAGGAAAGAAAGAGTTCGTGTTTTTGAATCGGCCTCTATTGGAGAGAATATGATTTTAATCATTAAAGATCGTGGAATCGATGATATTGAATATGTTGTCGATCATTATTTGGGCGAAACAGTATTCGTGAATTGGCCGCATCTGATCGAAGCCAAAGTATTTCAAGTCACAAATTCAGACGTCAAGTATTTTATTGATAAGAATAATAAAGTTTCAATTGAAGATCTAAATGATAAAGAATATCAGGAAACTTCATCGCGAACTATTTCTACTGTTAAGAAATATAAAGAGAGATGGGGTGTAATTGTTGGCGAAACTACAATATCACTACATGTTTACCCATTGACTGGTCGTAAATATGTTCATGGAGTCAAAGGAAATGTTACTTTAGAAAAGCAATGGTCAACAGTTCCTACCATTTGTCCCATTCAGACAGTTGTTAAAGATATTTCTATTTATGACGAATCCTTTCAACAGTTTAAATCAATTAATGATATCTATCCAAAGGGCGTCGAATGTTTCTTAATAGATAATCCATATTATGGAGCAAAGGCTCGGGTTATCGAATGTTTGACTAATGAGGGACTGATTAAAGTTGAGGTTTTTCCTCAATTAGAACCTGATTTAAGTGAAGTTAAAGATAGAGCTAAAGAAATAATTCATGAGAAATATATGCCTAACTATGTTTTGGCACAACGTCTTGGAATAAGTGGTCATTTACTCTCACGAATTACTGGAACTATTTTTATAAAGCCTGCAAACAGTGATCAGAGGAAAATCAATATTGGCTTGAATTTGAAGTTCAATTCACGGAATGAAGAAATTCCTGGCTTTTCAGTCAAACGCGACGAGACGTGGCTTTTCTCTGATAAGATTCTAAAAATAATGGAACAATATTTGACTAAATTTCCATTTTTATTCGATAAATTGTCGTGTATTGTCGACAAAGATATCTTTGCAATCGACGACTTAATTCCCGGCGATCACAAGTAATTCATTTCTTTACTTAATGATCATTTTGAATCCTTTATATTCATTCATTTGATTTATTTTAAGGCAAAAAACTTTAGAAGAGATTCAGAACTGGCTCAAGTCATTGCCTTCGGCCGCAGAAAAGCGTCAAAAGTGTAACGCAGAAGTACTCGATGAATACGTTGTCGATGCGATTGAGGATGTCGTTAATTCTCATTTAGTAAGTGATTCAATCTATCCAATTATGTTAATTACTTTTAGTCAGACTTGAATTGAATCAGATTAGAGTTAAGCTTAAGTTACGCTATTTTTAAGGCTAAGATTCGCGAGACTAAGACTCTTAGCAAATAGTTATTATTTATCTGATCGCTTGCTTTTTAGATCTTAACTTTGAATTTAAAGCAAAGCTTAATAATGAAACATTTTTCCGCTTATTTATCAAGCAATTAATGTAATGTTTATTTTGATTATTATTCAACAATAGGTGTTCGCAAACCAAATCCCATCAATCGAACAAAACTATAAACCGAATCAATTGTTTCGTCCCATACATTATTTGGGTTATTCTCTTCCCGATCCCAAAGCTATTTATTGCTTATTCGATAGAGTTGTTAATATTCGAAGTGGTATTTCAGTACCATTGGGTGCAAAGGGAACTATTATTGGAAAACATGTCGATGAAGCCAAAGAAGTCAATACATTATATGATGTTGTCTTCGATGAAAAATTTGTGGGCGGAATGTCTTTGCGATGCAGTGAAGGCAAGGGTTACAAACTTTCTCCGGCCTGTTTGATAAATGTTACTTATGGTTTGAAATTGTCGGGAAAATATGACCAATTCATCAGTTCTTCTGGTCAGCCCTTACAGTCCAAGTCTTTCCAAGATTCACATTCTCACAGACAAAAGATGAATAGCCAACAGTTCTCGTCAAAGGATCAAAATTACAATAAATTCACTTTTGGAAATCGTATGCCTCGACCACGAATGCCAAGCATGACGTTTGTCAACACAAATCAAACCAATTCTCAGACAGCTATTTCAATGCAAGCTTTAAATCATTCGACAAACTCTCCGTTTCGATCTCCAAAACATGGATCTGAATCAACACAAGTCAATGACACTAACTTTCCAGTTATGGAAAATATTTGGAATGATTTGACTCGACTTAACTTAAAGTCTAATGAAAATACAAATTCGTTCCCATCGTTTGCAGAGATAACGGCTCCAAAACGTATTCCTGAAAAGACTAAATCCAACCCTAAAGTTCGCACTCAAAAGCACAGTCAGGACAATAGGAGAGAGGAAAGAGCTTCATATTCTGCTCAATATAAATCTCATAACCAACCCATTGAATTGTTAGAAAGCTTTAAACAAATATTAACAAAAACATGTGAGAAACGCTTTAATCAATCGCCAAAATTCGAAGAAACGACAAGCGGTCCCATGAAATCAAAAGCAATAAAACTGACTCTTCCTGACAGACATTCATTTCATGCACTGATGAATCCGACTGCTGAAGACGCCTACGAAAGTGTCTCAAAAGATGCTTTAGATTATATGAATAAGAAATATGGATTTAATATTGATTTGCATTCAAACAGTCGACTCCTTCCTTCGCCTTCTTTTATTGATCCGAAACAAACTTCACCGAATAGGCCGAAGATCGCCGCGAGTGCGCTTCCCCGTCCACCAGCAGATTGGTTCCAACAAAAACGTCCCTCACGTGACTCAAGATCTAAAGATACGATACAATCGATTCCAGAATCTTTCGTAGAAGAAAATGCACGTCTTCTAAAAGAACTGCAAAAAAGTGATCTTTCGATCAGAACTAATACAAACGTTCAAACAAATAAAGAGCGAAACCTTCAGCCAAAGAAACTGTTTGAGACCAGAAATGATAATGTGGTCAATACTACTCCTAATCAACGATCGATTCAAAGCAATCAAACGCGTCGAGTAGAACATGACTTTCCCAGAGATAATTTCAATGGTAATAATCAGTCTCAACGCAAAAACAATCAGAGCTTTAATCCATATTATGGACACTCCTCTGCGTTTGACAATCAATTCGTTCCATTACAAGTCGCACGAAATAATCAACATCACAGACATCAGCCCAAAAGGTCACCCGAACCTAATCTTCAACATAAAGAACAAGTAATGATTGCCCATAAGGAAACCCCTGAAACGATTTCTGTGTCTTCAGATGAAGTCGAAATATTGACGCCTGAAGTGCTCATTCATTACTCAAATACTTCTTCCGGATCTAAAGATAAATCTTTTGATGGAATCGAAATTCTGACTCCGGAATCATTGATGCTATCGAGCAGTGCATCATCTTCTGGATCAAAGACTACTAAAGCTCGAAAGGATAGAATTGGAGCCAATTTTGACTGAATTTTTGAATTTAAATAACATTATTTTGAATATTATTCACTTTTTTGATTATATTCCTGTAATTAATGTTATAGTTATTAAACAATTTTATGAAAGTGAAAATTGTAACTGAAGTACAAATCATTTCTTTTCAAAGCAATTCATTTGTTTAAATATTTTTTAAATCATGATTTTTTGATTCATTAGTGAAATGTATTTTTAGTTATTATGAATGGAATTAAAATCAATTTGTTTCAAGATTTCTTTTTTATTTTGTTGAAAAGAATGAAAAGTTTGATAAAAGTTTCGAAATTAGAGTTAAAGAAAGTTTATAAAGAATTGATGAGATTTAGAGTATCTTTCGATGATTTTATACAGCAATTGTTCAATAATTTATACATTTATTGTTAATTAAATTATACTCTTTATCATAACTTATTATTTTTGTTGAAGTTTTTTGCGAAATATTTCATTAGCAATAATTAGTTTATTTCGTAACAGTATTTATGAATGAATAGATTGAACGCCATTTTCTGGAACTCAAGTCTAGGAAATCAGTCATAAGTTTATTAAATGAACAATTAATTAATTATTTAAATATTTTCTATTATTAATATAATATTTAATAGACTTTTATTTATTACGAATTTTAGTTTAATTGTGGATAAAATGTATTTTAGTTTTCTATAATCTGAGTCTTTAATTAAAGATAATTGAAAAGTAATACCAATATTGATATCAAAACAAAGAAAAGAATTTGAATTGTATTAAAGTTTTGATCAATAATTTAATTGTATTTAAGATATAATGAATTCATTCAAAAGAGAGTTTGAAAGCGATTCGAATAGTAATGATTCGCGTGAGTTATGATTAATTATTAGATTTATTATGATTTATAAATAAATAATTTCTATCTAATAGTATTGATGAAAATGCGGTCAAAATGAATAATAATGTTGAAAACAATTTTGTTTTATTAAACACTTGTTTAGCATCTGGTTTATTATAATTGTTTGTCATAATCTCTATTACAGTCAAGTTATGTTTACTTCAATTCTTTAGTTTCAAAATTATCAAAAGTTGACAATAAATGTCATAAATGTAAACAAAATATTATAAATTCTAAATTCGGTTAACCATTAACTGATTCACACAATTAGCTCAAAATTTCAATGAAAGCTTTCATTTTCAACTAATGATAACTTATTCCTAAATCAAATTGAATAATATATTGATTTTGTGAAATTGTCTGTTTATGTGTTTGAATATTTAATTGAATTTATGATGAATTTAGTTGCAAATGAACGTAAGAGAAAGCGAAAAAGTCGTTGGGGTGGAGACGAAGAGACAAAAGTATTCATACCCGGAATGCCAACTATATTACCCGCAAATCTAACTCCAGAGCAAGAACAGACCTATCTTTGTAAGCATTTATTCATAATCTAATACTTTATTATAATAAATAATTTCAATAAATTTTGTTTCGTTTCATAATAGTTATGAATATTTTTTAAAACACGAAAAACAAATCTAAAGTTCTAATAAAACACGCATTTATAATAACGATAAATTATTTTCAGGTTAAAGACTATTAATTTTTTTAATTTACAGTCTTTTAAAATATAATTAAGTCTTTAATTTTAGTCAAATTAAACGTATAGATAAGTTATTCCTATAATTAATATAAAAAATTGAGCTGTGCTTTAATATAAAATGGGGTCTCAAATGACCCCCTTTTTAATCAATTGTCTTTCAGTGCAAGTAGAGATCGAGGCTATATCTCGTCAGTTACATTCAGGTGATCTCGGAATACCACCCAATCCAGAAGAAAGGTTTGACTTCAAATGGCATCATATTTATCAATGTCTTTATCAAAATATCTTCCAACACATCAACAGTTATATCATATTTAAATCTCTGTCTAAAATACTTTTCAATCACAGCTCAAATTTCACATTAACTCTTCCGTCGATTTTTTGACAGTTTATTTTTTCGAAATTAGTTTTTAGTCATAGGTTCTCAACATTAAGTTTAAGGATTTATTTAATCACTATTCAGAATAAGATATAGTTTTTATTGAATAATTGAATTTTCATTTCAGCGTTTAATGATTTCTATTTTAGGATTTGTCAGCGATTAGTACTTAAATAAGTACTCATTTAATGTTAATCATTAATCAATAATTAATTATAATTATTTTTCCAATAATATTATTAGGAATTATTGCAAAAAATACAGCAATTTTTAGAATACACAAACTTTATATGTTATAAAACCCTGTTTAAAGTTATACATGTTTGTAGAATAAGAACCCATTCTATTACAGATCGCCCTCACCTGAACCTATCTATAATAATGAGGGCAAACGATTAAATACAAGAGAGTTTAGAACAAGAAAAAAATTAGAAGATAAAAGACATGAAAACATACAGAAGATGCTAATCGTTAATCCTTCGTATAAACCGCCGGCAGATTATAAGTTAGTTTTTTTAAACGCTAGTTATTTAGATAGTTCTTAAAGTCTATTTTATTTAAATTAAAGGCCACCTCAACAGAAAATAAGTGAAAAAGTACTGATTCCTCAGGAAGAATATCCAGATATTAACTTTGTTGGCTTATTGATAGGCCCGCGCGGAAACACTTTGAAATCTATGGAGAAAGAAGTATTGATTTTCTATCTGTTCGAAAATGATGTATATTTTGATAAAACATTGATTTTGATGTATAGACTGGCGCTAAAATCATTATTAGAGGAAAGGGATCAGTAAAGGAGGGAAAGATTGGCAGAAAAGATGGTCAACCAATGCCTGGAGAAGATGAACCATTGCATGCATTTATAACGGCCACAACACAAGATGCTGTCATTAAAGCTGTCAACAAAGTTTGTCATTTATTGATTTTAGTCTCGATTCAAAAGTGCTATTATTACAGATCTCGTAATCAATCGAGACTAAAGTCAATCTATTTAACTATTAAAAAGTTTGGGATTTGATTGACTGAATGTATTGCTTATTATTTAGATCAGAGATGTTATTCGTCAAGGAGTAGAAGTGCCGGAAAGTCAAAACGACTTGAGAAGAATGCAATTGAGAGAATTGGCTCTTCTTAATGGAACATTACGTGAAACAGATGGTCCGCGTTGTTCTAATTGTGGTTCAACAGTACACCGTTCGTGGCAGTGTCCCGACAAACCTAATGTTACTAATAATGTCATTTGTACTAATTGTAATGGTGTCGGACATATAGCTAGAGATTGTAAAGAGAAAAAGACTATTACTGGTACTGTTAATCAGTCAAAGATTGATGAAGAATACATGTCATTAATGGCAGAGTTAGGAGAAGGACCGCCACCAAAGACTTCTAATAATATTAGCTCTAATAATAGCTCATTCTCAGGACCGACAATCGGTATGATATCATCGGTTCCCAAAGCTATAGCTCCTCCTCCGCCACCTTTAAGTCAATCGTCAAATACAACACATACGTCAGCGCACACTCCACTTCTTCCCACACCTAATATTCCACAACAGAATAACTCTTGGAATAGCGGTCCGACAGCACCAAACAGTTGGCCGTCAACGCAGTCTCCATTCGGTATTAACAACTCAAACACAAATTCGTATCCGATGAATGATTCCTATTCTTCGAATAACATTTATTCTCCAACAGCTTCTCCAATGCCGTGGACTGGTATTAGACTTGAAATCACTTTTATTTTATTTTCAATTATATTCATTCTGCTTATTGTTTAATAGGTTGGAATCCAATGGTTCCCTCAGGTGTTGTGGCGCCGGTTCCTCCGCCTCCTCCGCCCCCTATTTCGCAAAATCAATCTTCGAATAGTAATCCCTGGAATATTTACATGTCTGTCGCCGGTCGACAACCACTCCCTCCGCCCCCACCACTTGGCCATCACCAGCCATTACCCAATATGATGATACCTCCACCACCCCCTCCGCCTCCTCCACCACCACCTCCTCCGCCACCTCAATGAACATTTCTTAATAATTCTAATTTTATTTTATTTTGAATTAAGTTTAAGTTTAAAGAGCGTGACATTCAGTATAATTTATACTTAACTTAATTGGTATCAAATAAATGAACTCTTATTTCTTGAATACATTTATAACTTCAGTCATAGATCAAGTTTACATAGTTTTGGACCCAATCATCTGCTTTGAGTTGAGCTTT